>JASDQU010108802.1:7683-24331 GCA_032191745.1 Picea mariana
ATACCATTGTTCATTTCTCATTGGATATAATTGAATGGTTTAATTATAAGTTGAAAAAGGTTTTAAATTGTACTTGATACTAATTCACCCCCCTCTTAGTATCAACACTAATAACTACAGAGTAAATGAGCAATGAACAATCATACACATACATAGTACACCAGTGTTTTACGTGGAAACCCAAAGCGGGAGAAAACCACATAATTCTCTTTCTTATATGTCTTGAATAATTATATTCATTGGAAGCACCAACTTCCTTTGTTTTCCAGCTGCACCTGGAAGGAATCTCCAACCCCCTAGTTTCTCAGGCTACAACCTGAGGGAAGCTCCAACTCCCCAATTCTATGGCTACAACTAGAAGGAGGCTACAACTCCCTATGTTTTTCGACTACAACCAGAAGGTGGCTACAACCACCTGTCCTTACCTTGTCCAAACGCCTTGATGTAGAAGTAGAATGATGAAACCACTGTCACACTATCATTGCGAGATATACCACTGTCCAACTGTATCAACCTATACCGTTGATCTGCGTCCAACCTGTAAAACTACCCTATAATCAATCTGTACATGTACTGAACATGTATCAACAAAAATACAACAGGTACATGACCTATAGTGCTGCCGAACGTGTATGTACGCACCTTATCTATTATGCATCCCACATATGTACACGA
Source organism: Picea mariana (assembly GCA_032191745.1). NCBI lineage: Eukaryota > Viridiplantae > Streptophyta > Pinopsida > Pinales > Pinaceae > Picea > Picea mariana. The sequence continues at coordinate 8,359 of JASDQU010108802.1, forward strand.
CCAAATTGTTATGCATCTTGTGTATGCCTTCTAAAATCTAGGTTTTTCTTTCTTTTGAAAACTTCTGACCCTTTGCAACTTCTTTCACATAGATCTGCAACCTATCACTGTATCCAGACTGTAAATGTACCCTGTGCATGCATCCTCATACACAACCTTTACCCAAGGCATATATATATCTCTCTATTTATGTGCCATATAGGTTTGTGTAATCATGAACAAGTATAATAACACTCACATGATCTATTCATCAAATCCTTTCTGATATTCAGTCTCTCAATACATCAACCAATTCACAAATACAAGCTCTCAACCATGTACCACAAAAACCCTTAGCCATATGCCAAGAAATACAAGATGTGCCTCAACAAGAAGTATCAATGATAAATATACCAACACTGTATTTCTGTAGATTTGACTTGTGAAAAAGTTCCCATGCAACCACTAGTTTCTCTAGGGAGAATCCTCAAATCATTACAACCTATTCATAGAAATAAGACATAGAAATCAAACTATTCATAGAAATAAGACATCAAAATCAAACTATTCATAGAAATAAGACATACCTTTTGATAGATCTGATGTATCTGAGCATCGTAGACCTTCCAGGGAGCTTGATCTCAAAATCTAGAACCTATGCATATTCATCTTTTCAAGTTTCCATGGCTTTACCAACATGTACACACCCTAATACACTGCCAGCCCGCATACGTACACACCCTAATACACTGTCAGCCCGCGTACGCCTCAGTATGTACGCACCCTATACACTTTCAGCCCATGTACGCCTAAGAAAATAGGGTTTTTTAGTATTTGTTGTAATTCCAAGAATTTCGCTGTCAACCCTTCGTATTACCACAGACTTTCACAACTTCAGATGTATCAATGAGTACTTGCAATAAGCCTCACACAACAAAATATATTCAATGTGTTCAAGTGTGATTAAAATGAGAGAGCCTTGCCTCTTATTTATACTTTCATGTAGCATCCCACTTTCCTTATTTTAGGGAGTTCTCCATTAACTTTATTATTTAAAAAATTTCTTTTGCAAACACTTTGACTTTTTGGGGCTTCTATACGACTCACGAGGGTTCTCCAACTTCATATGGCCATAAATCTCTAACCATGAGGAGTTATGTGAGGTTCCACATACCACCAGAAATGGCATGACAAGAACTATCCATCTAGGATAGTTTCACTGACAAATTCATTGACCTTCATCTCATTATTCCACCATTAAGCATGGGTTCTCTAACCATACTTCTAGGATAACTCAATTCACAAAGAATCTTCCCGTGAGGGCTTTCACCATAAGGGGACCACTTTGGATTTCATCCATTAGTACTTCTTATCAACCATGACAAGACAATAATGATTCATATTTACATCAAACAAACTTGGGTCCATTACCCAAACCTTTGTGCTACCATAATTTTCTATCAGAATTTCTTCAAGGGTTGACATCAATGACACCCAACCTTAATAAACAATAAACTCCTAATTGACCACTAATTACCCTTACTTAAGTCCTAATGACCCTTTATTGATCCTTAATTACCACTATTTACTACTAAGAACACTATTTAACACTATTGAATCCTAATGACCATTAATGACCCATAATTTACCATTATTTAACTGCTAATTGACCCCTAATTACTATTGTTAGGAAATTTTATTTCCATGCTAAACCTAACAGAAGAGAGGAAGACAGATTTAATATAGAAACAAATGACAAAGCAAACACATAGTACATAGAGATTTTACCCTGGAAACTAAAACATGAAAACCAACATTCCTTGAGCATCTTGCTCTCTTGTTGTCTTATTCAGTCAGAATAAAAGGTTACATGCCTAACCTTGGTCTGCACCTAAGACCCAATAGACATCATACCCTCTTGATTTTCACAAGGACAACCCTGTAGCCAATTCGACTTACATCTCCATGACCAACAACTGACTGCTTTACATTAGTAGGAACATACAAGATTGATCATTTTCGTATACAATTACAACATGCCTTATTTATAGGATTTACAAAGGAAAATGCCTAAAGAAAGGTGCCCAAAAATAGTTACAGATCCACTCAGATCATGGGATACAAATCCCGTGAATCTCGAGATTCTGTTATAGTCGACTGCTAGTTGGATTACCAGTCGACTATCAGTTGACATTCATTCGGTCTTTAGTCGGTTTCCACATGACCACCTATCGACCTCTTGTCGGTTGACCTCTTTGACTTGCTATCGATTACTTTGACTTAGACTTTGCCCAATTGATCCACCTCGACCTTCAAATTTCACTCCCATTTGATCCACATCGACTAGAATTTCACTGCAAAGAATACAACAACCCAACAACCATGAATTAACCTCGAATTACATTAATGAGGTACCCAATTAACATGCATTTATTTTTTCTAATAGTAAAATTTGGGGTTATAATGTAAATAAATTCTCTTATAATTTTTTATCCATGCTCATGTGTTGTCAAGGATATCATGCCCTTTAAGATTAAGGGATTCACTACAACATGTTGTCAAATAATGCCAATGATCGACTCTATGTCACTTTTGTCCATACAATCCCATTTGAGTAGTTTTTCGAAAAATTTAAGTTGCACTTTTCCTTTGGAGATAATTCATTAATTTCTCATGGGAGAAACATCGAATTTATTTGTCCAAGGATTCCTTGTATGGAGGATCTATGGAGTAGATGATCCTCCGAAGGTCCTCTTCAATTTTTAGCCAATGGTTAGAACTGATTACACATGAATAACCTTAGTGATGCATAGCTATATATGTTGGAACACACAAACAATTACAACACACACCCTGTTACATAATACACAACGGAAAAGAAAAAAATAAATACATTTTCCAAATAATAAGAAAATCCACTGGAAACTAAAACACCAGAAAACCCATGAATTTCAATACCATTCATTTATTAATTCAATACAAAGAACATATTTCTATATTACATCGTGCATGAGCTAAAATACAACCATGAATTGCTTCTTACATGGATGAAAAACACTACTAAATCATCCAGAGGTTAATGGTATGTGTGTATCGGCTAATATTTTGTTTTGCCCTTCCTGCATGCTCACCCAATCCTAGAATCTTTCTCTTAAGTCCACCTTCTACAATTTCCTTACTTCATGGTTCACTAACCCATTCAAAATCATGCTCCATTTTTTTTTAAAACTCCTCCTCGGATCTAAAATGATTTTCCTTGCCTCCAAGAACAAGCTATTACCCAAACCATCTCTCTGTCTTTCGGATCACTTCAACTTCATTTCAGCATCGGGTCACACTTTATCCTTTAGCTGTGAGTTCTTTTACCTAACAATAGTTGCAACTCATCATGAATGGATACCAGTGTGGAAAAATCAAATGCGTGTGACCACAATGTTGCAAATGAATAAATATCGTGACACTTGTAAAGTTTCACTATACGTAGGAGTTTCAACATGAGTTTCAACATGACACTTGTAAAATTTCTCTGTACGTGGCAATTTCAACACGAGTTTTAGCACAAGTTTCAACATGACACTTGTAAAATTTCACTATACGTGGCAGTTTCAACACGAGTTTTAGCACGTGTTTCAACACGAGTTTCAACACAACAAGAGTAGTTGTAGGAGTAATTAACAGTTCCAATTTACAAAAAACTAACTAAATAAAATGGACCACTAACACAACCCTTATTCGAATTATTTCCTATTTGCATAATGGAAATATTTTTGGGTGATGTGGATTTCCCGAGCCCAAGGATGTTCCTGCATTAGACACCCCTGGTGAGAAAAACATGAGCTCTAGATCATGTGCAGATCACTGCTGAGGTGAAGAGTTCTTCACATTTTCTAACTGATCTTCAGTCACCCATGATGCATCCTCTACCCCTCTATTCCTCCACTTGATCAGATATTCCATGTACTCCTTCCGACGAGTCTTCTTATCAACTCTTGTAACATAATTTCTTCAATATTCTCTTCTGGATTAATTGGTAGGTGTTGTTCCCATTCACTGAGGGTACCTTCATCTTCTCTTCTGTCTCCTTCATGAAACTCATAGAGGTTGACAACATTGAATGTAGGAGATATGTTAAATTTTTCCATAAGTTCCAATTGATAAGCATTATCAAATATATTTTTCAGAATTTGACATGGACCTATCCTCTTGTACTTGATTTTGTTGTATGTACCTTGAGGAAATCACTTCTTTCTCAAGTGATTCATGACCATCTCACCCTCTCAGAATACCTTCCGTCTCCTATGGTGATCTTCCCTTTGTTTCTGACTTCCATTGATGGTCTGCAATTTCTTCTTTCCCTATTCTTGTAATTCATACATACGGTCCACAAAATCATTCTCATCAACACTCTTCTTTCCTTCCAAATTCGACAATGCAATCAAATCTACCACACATTTTGGTGACTTTTCATAAATAATATGAAATGGACTCTTTCCCGTAGACATGCTCACCGAATCATTATATGCGAATTTAGCTTGGGCTAATGCCAAATCCCATTGACTAGGATTCTCTCCACTTAAACTTCTCAACAAATTTCCTAGACTCCTGTTCACTATTTCAGTTTGACCATCCATTTGAGTATGATATGATGAGCTGTGTAAAAAATCTGAGCCTAAGTTTTTCTAGAGTGTCCTCCAAAAATTTCCAAGGAATTTGGTATCACGATCTAAAGTAATACTCTGTAGAAGTCCATGCAATCTAACCACCTCTTGAAAAAACAATGAAGCTACCTCACTAGCATCACTAGTCTTTTTACATGCTATGAAGTGTGCCATTTTTGAAAACCTATCAATAACTACCATTGCTGAATCATGATTTCTTCGAGTCATAGGAAATCCTAAGACAAAATACATATTGGGATCTTCCCAAGGTCCTTTGGGTACTGGAAATGGAGTATAGAGTCTCATGTTCTGACTTTTTCCTTTGGCTAGTTGTCAGATCCTGCAACCTTCCAAAAACTTTCGAACATCCTTGTTAAATATGGGCCAAAAACACCTCTCCTTCACCAAGGATGCGGTTTTATCAATGCCAAAATTTCCTCCTAAACCACCGCTATGCAACTCTTTAATGAAATTCAGTCGTATGGAACTTCTAGGATTACACAACTGCTGACTTTTAAACAAAAACCCCTCCTGGATATGGTAGTCCAGATATGGTGTTCTGTCTAAACTCCAAGGCTCCATACATGCCTTCCAAGATTCTGAGAAATCTTCATCTTCTTCATACAATGTCTTTAGATAGTTCAGGATCACCACTTCTACCGACATGGTATTGAGTAACGCTATCCTCCAACTTAATGCATCAACTACCTTATTAGACTTCCTGGACCTATGTTTCAACACAAAAGAATAACTTTACAAGAATTCTACCCATTTAGTATGCTTTTGATTCAACTTACCTTGGTTGTTAATGTACTGCAAAGATTTGTGATCTGTGAACAAGACAAACTACTTCGATAGTAGATAATGTCACCTTTTCCACAAAGCTTGCACAATAACATAAATTCTTGATCATAGTACTTGTTTATGGAATCATTCAACTTCTTGCTGAAAAATGCAATGGGTCTGTCCTCTTGACATATCACTGCTCTAATTGTTGTTCCACTAACATCACAATCAACTGGAAACACTTTATTAAAATATAGTAATGCTAATATTGGTTGTGATGTTATTCTATTATTCAATTCTTCCAATGACTTCTCTGCTGCTGCATTCCACTGGGAAAATCCTTTCTTCATACATTATGTAAGAGGCGCACATATTTGGCTAAAGTTCCTAATGAATTTTTTGTAAAATCCTTCCAATCCATGGAAACTCCTCACATCAAATGTGCATCTTGGTGTTGAACATTCAAGGATAGCCTTCACTTTCTCATGATCCATTTTCAGTCCTTCCTTTGAAACCGCAAAACCTAGGTACACTAACTTGCACTGCATGAATGTACACTTCTTTATGTTTATCAATAGTTTCTCTTCTTTGAAGCATTGTAACACTTCTCTCACATCCTCAACACGATCTGTTCTGTTCCTACTAAAAAATAGTATATCATCCAAATATACAACCATGAACTTACCCAAAAATGGCTTCAAGACTTCGTTCATCAATCTCATGAACATGCTGAGCGCATTAGTTAACCCGAATGGCATTACCAACCATTCAAACATTCCATATTTTTATCTTGAATGTAGTATTCCATTCAATATTACATTACATAGAAGGTGGACTGAAGAGAAACATTACATGATTGGGTGAGCATGCAGGAAGGGAGAAACAGAATCTCAGCTCGTACACGCAGACCATTACCCTCTAGAAAATTTTGTAGTGGTTTCAACCACGCAAGAAACAATTTATCATTGTCTTTTAGCCCATGCATGATGTAATATAGAAATGTGTTCTCTATATTGAATTAATAAACAAATGGTATTGAAATTCGTGGGTTTTCTAGTGTTTTAGTTTCCATTGGATTTTCTTATTATTTGGAAAAAGTATTTATGTTTTTTTTTTCCAGTGGGTATTTTGTAGCAGGGTGTGTGTTGTAATTGTTTGTGTGTTCCAGCATATATATCTCTACATCAATTGGTATCAGAACCAAGTTATGCTTTCAGATTAGCATCTAATCTACTTCTGTGAGACATGGTATAGAATACCTATTCGTGATGGTTTCTTGGCAAGAGTGTTGAAATTCAAATTGGGTTACACAACCAGTGTGAGGTCTGTGGATGTTGGTGAGACACGTACAACTTGAAGGAATGTCGTCGCGAAGGAGAGGAGCGGGAAGGGGAGGTGAAGGAAATCGAGAACTGGAAAATTTGAGAAGAAGAATAGAGGAATTGGAAAATCGTAGGAATGGAGATGATGAAGTATACTCGTAGCCAAATTAAGAAATCGAAGACGAACGAGATGGTGATGAAAGAGACCCAACAACTAGGTTGATTTCATATTTAAGTAACATGGGTAGTGCAAAGGTTGAGGTTTCCTATTATGATGGTAGTCTGAGAGTTGATGTTCTCATTGACTGGATTGGAGAACTCGAAAGATACTTCAAGTATGAAAATGTTTAGGATCCAAATCAGGTAAGATTTTCTTTTGCAAAACTCAAAGGCCATGCAACACTAGGGTGGGATATGATGAAGAAGGATAGAGTGAATAATTAGTTGGAGAAAATCAGAGCTTGGAAGAAGATGGTTACCAAGATTAAAGAGAAATTTCTTCATGTTGATTATCATCATAATTTGTTCCGACAAGTCCAGAACCTCAGACAAAGGGAGATATATTTTCTCGAATACACTCAAGAGTTCTTTAGGTTGTCACTTAGAGCAGGCCTTAAAGAACCAAAATTCCAGTGAGTTGCAAGGTATGTAAATCGGTTGAAGTATTTGATTCAAGATGAAATGAGCACACATTATTTCTGCATTGTTGATGAATCTTATCAAGTTTCCTTAAAATTAGAAGAAAATATTGAGAGAAAAACACATCATAGATGTAGAGGAATAGGTTTTAAAGGACAAGGTAAAGTAGGGACTACTAAAGGTAGTGAAAAGGAAGAAGAATTTTCCAGTGGTCAAGGTGGCAGAGAAGGAAATGGAGTTGGTAGAGGAAAAGGATTCGGAAGAGGAAAGGGAGGATATGTAATTACTTGTTATCATTGTGGTGTAGAGGGACACAAGAAGTCTAAATGTCCAGAAAGGAAAACTTCAGGAAGAAGAGGTGAAGCACGGGCACAAGTCACATAGTTTGATGAAGCTTCAATAGTTGGAGAAAATGTGATTGTTCTTCAACAAGAACAAGGTGAGAATTTGTTTTTCCAGAGAGTGTTTATTAAATCTAAACAAAAAGAGGTAAAGGAACGAGAACAATGAAATAAAGTTTTTAAAACAAAATCTAAGGTTCAAGTAAAATGTTGTAACCTGATTATATATGGAGGAAGTACAGAAAATTTGGTATCCACTGAAGTCATGAAAAAACTGAACTTGACAAGGTTGAACCATCTTAACCCTTATCGTGTTTCTTGGTTGCACAAGGGACAACAGGTGAATGTGATTGAGCAATATTTATTGAATTTTCAAATAGCGATTTTTCAAGAGCATGTATTATGTGATGTGATTGAGATAGATGCATGTCACATATGGTTGGGAATACCAAGGTTATTTGATCGACAATTTCACCATGATGGTAAGGAAAACACATATGAGTTCAAGAAATATGGGCAGTGATATAAATTAACACCAATGTTGGAGGATACAACAACAATAGCAAGAAATTGTGTTGATATAAACACAAGTAACAGTAGAATCTATGTTCTACTAAAGAACTTTTATAGGAAGAAAGAAAAGCAACATTATGTTTAGCAATGATTCCGAAAGAAGTGAAAGGTGTAGAAAATCCAAATGTTGTATCTAGATAAATAAAGTTGTTGCTGGATGAATTTAAGGAGATTATTGTTAATCATCTACCAAAAGGATTGCCTCCAGTGAGAAGTATTTCTCATCAAATTGATTTAATGTCCGGATCGAGTTTACCTAATAAAGTGCCTTACAGAATTACTCCAGCAGAGAGTGAAGAGGTGAATAAAAAAGTGCAGGAGTTGCTTGATAGAGAATTGATTAGAGAAATCCTAAGTCCTTGTGTAGTACCGAGTGTTGACTCCAAATAAAACAGGGGGTGGTGAATGTGTATTGACTTGCGTGCTATAAACAAGATCACTATCAAGTATAGATTTCCACTGTCAAGAATGGATGATCTAATGGACTATCTGAGTGGTTTAGAATATTTTTAAAAATTTGATTTGAAGAGTGTTTACCACCAGATTCGAATCAGATAAGGTGGCGAATTCCTTACTTTGTGGTTCATCAACCCCTTCAAAAGCGCTCTCCATTTCTTGTTAAAACTCCTCCTCAGCGACGAAATGATTTTCCTTCCCTCCAAGAACGAGTTGTTACCCAAACCGTCTCTCTGTCTTCTAGATCACTTCAACTTCCTTTTGGCCTTGGGTCACTCTTTGTCCTTTAGCTGCAAGTTATTTTACCTAACCATAGATGCGAATCATCATGAATGCGTACCAGCATGGCAAAATCAAATGCATGCTACCACACTGCTGCAAATGAAGAAATACCGTGACACTTGTAAAATTTCACTATATGCGGGAGTTTCAACATGAGTTTCAACATGACACTTGTAAAATTTCTCTATACGTGGCAGTTTTAGCATGAGTTTTAGCATGACACTTGTAAAATTTCACTATACGTGGTAGTTTCAACACGTGTTTCAACACTAATTTCAACATGAGTTTCAACATAACAAGAATAGCTACATGAGTAATTAGCAGTTCAAATTTACAACAAACTGAATAAATAAAATGAACCACTAACACAACCCTCATTCTACTTATTTCCTATTTGTAGAATAAAATATTTTTGGGTGATGCAGATTTCTCAAGCCCAAGGATACTCCCGCATCACTTAGCAAGAATTGTGTTTTATAGGATCTTTCATTACACTCAACTCATAATTAAAAAATATTATCTCAAATTCCTCTAATAAACTGTATATTAAACATGCATGAATTAAGTTACTTATTTAAGTAATTTCCATTACTAATAACTAATAATGAAATGTGAAAAATTCCAAGTGTTTTAGGAGTTAAGGTTGTGAAATTAAACAAAATTGAAAGAAAAAAAATGATTTCTTTATTGATACTATGTCATGAGAGATATTATTGTAATCAATTTCCAATATCCAATCAAAATCAATAAGATATATCTAATATTAACGTCGCCACATGAATGTAGAGATGTCATTCACTATTAAACCTTATATCAAACCTTATATGTCTTCACTATTAAACCTTATATCAACTTATAATGAAACAAATTTTAAAAACTACCCACTTCAAATTATCTACATTATTTCTTTAAACAAGATATTAAACTTGTAAAGTGTGTTTCCTTTTGGAAGAAGAATCTTCCACAAGGTGCTCAAACAATCACTCTCATCACCTTGTTTATTGATAATGGTCTTATGGCAAAAACATCCCATCATGATGATTGGTTGTTAATCTTTCCTAGGTCATAAGATTTTAACAAAACCTTAAAAAATGACTATTTTAGGTTTATCAAGTCTATATTAGGAAACCAAGTATGGTTTTGAAGCTTTTAACTTATATAACAGGATTGACTTGAATTTTTTTTCCAATTTTTTATATGTTTAAAATTGTGTAATTAAAGTTAAAAATATCATTTTATATCTATAAAATCTATATTAAGAAACCAGGTATGATTTATGACTTTGAAGCTTTTAACTTGCATAAAATAAAGATTGGTTTACATGTTTTTTTTCATCCTTGGCATATACCTCAAGTTGTGTAATTAAAGTTTAATGACATTGTTATTAATCACTCCTCTTTTCTTCCACCATGTCTATTATATTAAGGTTGAGAGTATATATTTTTACCACATAATTTAATTTTTTAATATTATAGTTAAAATAAAATATTTTAGATTTTAAAAATTATATTAAAAATCACATTTTAATTTTGATATTATTATTGAAATCAAATATTTTAAATTTTAAAAATTACAAAAATATCAATATATATATATATAAATTTAACATGTATAACATCTAGAACAACATAAAAAATAAAATCTCAAAACATCTCCTTTGAAGAGAGAAAAAAAATATTTAACAATTTAATGTTACATTAAAATTAAATATTTAAAATTTTAAAAATTACACAAATACCAACTTTCTACTCAACCTTCTTATATATAAAAGATTTAACAAGTATGACATCCAGAACCACATTTAAAAAAAACCCCAAAACATCTCCCTTTGAAGTTTAATGGAACTTGAAGTCATATAAAGCTTTTGCCATTAATTATTTTTATTCCGAGTTCCAATAATATAGAAGTTGTTATTTGGTGCTCTCTAAGTTAACATTCTCAATGATTGAATGATATAATAAGAAAATCAGAATCATCGACCCTTTCGAGAACTTTCCTTAAAAGTTATTTTTAACATTTGTTTATAACTTATATAGTTTTCTATCACACGGAAGTTATACATTTTGTATAATATTTTAATATGTTAGTTTAGAAAATAAAATCTTGTAGAAGATCTAGGTAGAAGCAAAAAATTCTAACATAATATTTTGTAAGTGATCGTTCATGCATTAATTTTAAAATTTTCAATAATGTTCATGCATTTGCACACATTTTGATGTGTACAATTAAATACAAATTTCAATATAATAATGTGAAAGTTAGGAACACACAACTTTCATGTTATCACATGGAAGGAAACATAAAGTTGGGTCGTTGATTTTTGTATAAAGTAAAGTATGACATATGTTTGACATAGTGGTTACATCAAGACAGAGATGGGGTCGCTTAAGCTAAATGTGCCAAGTAGAATCAAATAAAAGATGTGTAATTTCAAGGGAGCATAATAACCAGTCTATTTAGCTACACTCTAAAGAAGTTGAAGTTATAAAGAAGAAATCAGGTTTGATGAGTTATAAAGATATAATGTTGAGGTAATGGAAACTATTTTGTGAATAAGAGTAGGGAGTAATAGACCATGTGCATTTGCAATATAATAAATTGTAGAATTTGTGTTTATTGATGCATTAAAATTATACTAACCATTCTTTGAAGTTGAAGTTGTAACATATAGTTATTTTTTTGTATATTGTTGTCAAATTCTACTACTATGTAAAGTCGAGAGAAGTTTCAGATAAGATATAAGTGTTAAGGGAATTGATTTCAGAGAATCTAAAATCTCATGTTGATGAGACACACTGCCACAAGTCTGCAATATATCAATGCATTTGTTTCAATAAACTATGGTGGATTAGTGCTTGCATTACTTACCTCTGTGTAATGGAGATTTAAAGGTTATGAATCTTCGTGTTCATAGCACCTTCTATTCAAAATATTAGATTGCATGTATACTCCTTGTTTATAATTCCAAGCTTTACAAATCTACTACACAATTTGCATTCTATAGGATGGTTACATATTTACTATCCAACAAGACGGCTGTAGAGTTAGTGTGCTGGATGACTTTTACAAATTTCAGTTCATTTGATCCATACTTGCTAAAATGATTAGATAGGGTTGATACCAATGTTTACTTTTTGATCAATGTGTTAGACTCCAGTTAAGGAGTATGGATTTGGAATAACCAAAAACATATGAATGAACAAGACTACACGTTGTTCATAGTTTTGATTCATTCCACGTCTTGTAGCAAATAGGGCTGCAATGATAGATATGGGACAACAATGAAAATTAATAGTCCTCATTGATGAGGGACACAATTATCTACATATTTATTCAAACTCATAATCAAATGCAAAAGAACAAAAGAACAAAGGCAAAGGATGATAAAAATATAGAGCAAGAAAATAATCAAGAAGATTGCCATCCTCAACCATTCTATAGGATTGATTTCATCTTTATCTTCATCTCTTGTAAATTGAGGTATTGCCCTTGATTCTTAATTGAGGTCTAACCCAAACCCTCAAATTACAACCTCAATATATTATCAACAATGATCTCCAATACTTATGATCATTTTAATAGCATATTTTCCTATGTTTTTTCTTTCCAAAGGTTTTTGAATCATCTCACTTAGACATCACAATCAAAAGTTATGATATTGTTAAGTTAACATACTTTTTAAAACTCTAATTTGAAGTATGTCCTTATGGCTGACCTTCCTTCTGACGTATCTTTGAAATTTCGGCCCCTCTGAGTTTGAAATTTTGGTTGGTATTACTCTGATATGTCTTCTGTGCAATGCCATAGGTTTGTCCAAACTTTGATGTGCCAAGTGAAAGTTACAGTAACTTTCCCAAAACTTGCTGATTTTTGTCCTTTTCAAGAGAGCAAACTTGTACATAATGACACACAACCAACTTATATGATATGATTATGAAATTTCCGCCTGAAATAATATGGCTTGTTATATTTCCAATGCAACTAGTGGCAATGTATTTGGATCTTTAATGAATTAGATATGGCTATTTTACCAAGAACACTTGTTTGATACTAGTTTAGGGTTAGTAAAAAATCCCTAATTTCTACTGCTTGTATCTCCAAACTTAAAAAGACATAGGACCTAGAATTTTTACCAAGTGAACTTCACTATATATTCTTAGTATTTGGAAAATTTCAAAGTCTGAAACTTCACCAAACAAAAGTTATAGTAAAATTTCCAAAATGACTCGTTTGAAACTGATTTCAGGGCTAGGAAAAATCCTTAACTTCCACAGGTTGTATCTTTGAAAATAAAATGACCCAGAATCCAAAAGTTTTACCAAACATACTTCATTATGTCTTCTTGGTATTATGAGAATTTCATAGTTCAAAACTTTGTAGAAAAAAAATATTATAGAGAAAATTCCAAGATGACTTGCTTGAAGTAGCAAAACCCTATGATCGATGCTCCGAAACCAAATGTTGTGTTCCAAATACTTAAACATGTCATAATAAACTAGAAGTACACACCATGTACACCAATGTGAGTATGGAGCACAAATCCAATATAGATAAGAGAGATACGTTACATAATAACTCCTTAAAGAATAGAAGAACCTCCTCCAAATACCCAAGTACATTCATACATCACAATTCACATGTCCTCAATAATGAATATATGATCTCTATATATACCAATTCACCATTGCACATGAGGCCCCTTTATTATTAAGTCGAACCTATTACATATACATTTACACATTACGTGTACATTTAACGCCATATATGCCCCACCTTGGGGTCATATCATATACATTTAACCCCATATATACCCCCCTTGAGGTCATATCAACATCTATATCAAAATAATGGATTCATGTCGCATAATACATTACCAAGTTAAATAATGTGCTACACAATTTGTAGTTATATCACCAAAGAATTGATTTGTGCAGTGGATTGCATCATAAAGACCAGAGTTATTATAGAATCCTATAGTCCATCATTATAGGGGTTTAGAATGTGCCTCTCACCACATGGCATAGTAAGCATAATGGGAAATAGATCATGGAAGCCATATAGTAAGTCAAGAAAAGACGAAAATCAAGTAAAATTCACCATTTCTCATATTAGTCATAATGGTGATCAACATATCATTGAGTTGTAGGAGTTCTATTGGAGGGAACCAACAATTTATTGGGGTATGATCTAGGAGATCTTTGAGCTCATATTTGTATTTAAATTAAGTTTTTTATCCTAATATAGGTTAGTAATCAAACCAATAAGATATGGCATCAATTTTTATTTCCCTTGACATTTTAATTTCAAATTTATCAGCTAACATGAGATCAGATTTACTGTCTTAACTTCTTGTTGTAAATAGGGTTTCATTTTGAGGGTTCAACACCTTTCCAACAACACCAATTAAACTATATTTGATCAATTGCAACGCTAATTAAAATAGAGGCTTTGTGGCCTTTCAAAACTTCATATACTCAACATTAAAGGGTGTATTATATATGATTTGTTAGATCTTGAAACATTGATATCTTTACATAAGTTGAACGCTACTTCCTATTTGTGGCTAAAATTCATAGCAATTGCTTTAGAGTAAGGGCCCGCTTTGAAGAAAGAAACCACTAGTTGAGTCCTCTCTACCCACATATTAGATTGCTTATTATTTATATGTTTAATGTCTATAGCTTTATTTCTTTGTTTTTTTATTTATATTCTTTATCATTTTTATTTTATTCAATGGTTGTATTTGTTCATGAATCCATGGATTCTTCAACCACATGTTCCATGGCTAAATAATTTATCGTGCATTTATTATGTATCTACAACTATTTGTGGATTCCTCTTCCAACATGCCATGACCACGTGGTTGGTTGAGGAATCAACATACGGGGTTGAACAACATGTTGTAGAGTAGATTTCAAGTTTTCCATAAAATATGTTTCTAGCTTTGATTGGTGTAGCTTGGATTGGTGTGGGATTCCTCTTCAACATGCCATGATCTTGTGGATGAATCAATTTCCTTTTTTTCATTAGGTTAAATTTACTTTATAGAAATTGTATTTCATTTCCTATAAGGTAAAGGCATTTCATAGTAGTGAATCGAAGTACCAAATGGGTAAGATTTTTTTAAACTCATACTACAAAATGCTCACACCTTTAGCTCACACATAAGCAACAACATTTAGGTTATCAACACATATGACTAGTAATACATAGTTCATTCAAAAGTACTTGAAGTCTTGAAGGTTGCATTTCCTTTGCACAACACTTCAAAAGTTTACACTCCCTCATTGATAATGTAAGTGCAAGTTAGGGATTCAAAAGCTTATAAAATTGTTAAATTATTTGGCTCACCATAGACCTCTCTCAAAGACAAGGGCTCCTAGAAGCATTAAAATTATATGGACCTTATAGCATACTTCACTGCATTGGATAAGTTTCCTATTGATTGGCTCTTCCAACCCACTTTAAAATTTACTCAATCTTTCATGTGCCCTGTCTGAAGAAGGTCACGGGGATAAATTCCCAAGTTAAAACTAGCCTTCCAAACTTGATGAAGAGGGTACCATTTGGTTATAGATGAAGGAAGTATTTTCCACATGCTAATGTTGATCATGATAACATACAATTAGAGAAGTTCTAATACAATAGAAGGATACATAATAACCACCAAATATTTTCGAAAAATTTCTACACATTTGGCCATGAGAACAACATTTCTCTTGAAGGGGGAAGGAATCTTAGGTCCCTACACTAACCTTCATACTTGATAAAACTTAAACAAGAACAACAACATGGCGGAAAAGGCTCACTAGCCAACACTTCATGTATTCACTCCAATGTTACATATTTATAGTACAATGGGTGTTGCCACCTCATAGAGAGATTTACTCTAGATCCTAAAATCATGCATGATGACTAGGCTAGGCAATCTTAACTA
>JASDQU010108802.1:42627-65529 GCA_032191745.1 Picea mariana
ACTGGAAAGACAAAGAAAGATATCGGGAAGTGGTGCGACTCCCATAAGAGCCCTTGGAATAACACTGTTGATCGTCGCTCAAAGCAGTCATTGGTGGCTAAGGTGAAAGCCTCTGAATTAGATGCGGGTTCTGACTCTGAGTCAAAACCAAAAAGGGGGAGACAGATCATTGATGAAGAACCCAGTGCTACCATTGATACCACTAAGATCTAGCTCGGTGAACCAGATGAGCCAGAGAAAGGCGAGAACCTTTTTCATTCACATATGTGGGTGAAGGGTACCCCACTGCACTTCATCGTTAATAGAGGTAGCTAGAAGAACCTCATCTCAGCAAAGGTTGTCAAGCGACTCGCCCTAACGACAACACTGCACCCCCAGCCCTACTTCATCAAATGGCTCCACCAAGGAAGTGACATCCGCTCCAGCCAACAATGTCACCTATCATACGGCATCAATCCCTTCAAAGACGAGGTATTGTGTGATTTTTCCTCTCTCAAAGTTTGTAATGTTCTTTTCGTACAACCATATTTTGGGAAACACCATGTTGTAAATGAGTCTAGGCCTCGTAGTGTTATTATTAATTTCAACAAGAAATTGTATAGGATACCATAGGCAATCCCACCTAATGCTATTTCCTTGATCTCTGCCAAGAAATGCAGGAAGTTCATCTCTCAGATGAGGAAGTTTGTCTTCTTCGTGATTCGCTCTCAAAATAAGTGAAATATCGTAGCCACATCTAGGGTCTTCGCAACCGACCTCTCCACACAGCAAAAGAAAGTGGATAAGGTTGTGGAAGCATACTCAGATATATTCTCCTCACCTACTAGGGTACCTCTACACTTTTAGGTCAAGCACCCCATCGATCTGACCCCTGACACATTGATGCCCAATGGGCCAGTCTACCGCCACTCTCTGTTAGACAATGAGGAGATCAAGTGGTAGATCTAAGAACTGCTCCACAAGGGGAACATATGTCCTAGTTCATCATCTTGCGGGAGCCCAATCGGGTTAGTACATAGTAAAGATGGAAATTGGCGACTTTGCATTAATTATCAGGCTCTGAATAAAATCACAATTAGAAATCGGTACCTAATTCCCTAAATCGACGACCTCCTTGATCAGCTCATGGGGGCCAAATACTTCAGTAAGATTGATCTAAAGTCTGGCTACCACCAGGTCTTGATAGAACATACAAATGTATGGAAGACCACGTTCAATTCAAAGGAAGGTCTTTTCGAATGGTTGGTCACGCCCTTTGGCTTGTAAAATGTTCCAGCCACTTTCATGAGGATTATGGAAGATATCATGTGACCATTCACCAATACTTTTGTAGTGGTGTATCTAGATGGCATTCTCATTTACAACAAGACTTTGGCAGAACACTTACATCATATTCAGCAGGTTCTACACAGCATGCAGTAGCACAAGCTATACATCAACTTGGAAAAATGCTCCTTCGACATGGATAGGGTCCATTACCTGGGCTACATCATTGATCAACATGGTGTTCATGTGGATCCATCCAAGATCCAAGTCATTCGTGACTCACCAGCCCCAATCACACTCATTGAGCTTCAGAGCCTCTTGGGCCTTACCAATTTCTATCGCAGGTTCGTGTTGGGATTATCCCATATTGCATGGGCCCTCAGCCAAGTAACCAAGGGTGGTGGTAAGGAAAAAGTTGTGTGGGTTATGTCCCAACAAAAAGAGTTTGATGATTTGAAGCAGCACTTGTGCTCAACTCCAGTACTTTCACTACCATACCTGCACCAGCCCTTTGAGATCGAGACAGATGCTTCAGACTATGTTGTGGGCCTCGTTCTCACTCAGCACAACCACCCTATGGCCTATCATAGTGAGAAACTTTCAGATGTTGTCCATAAGTACCCTACTTATGAAAAATAAATGTACTTCATTGTGCAATCTTGTCGCCAATGGAGACATTACATTTTTGGGAAGGAGATAATCATCCACACTGATCATAAGCCACTGTAGTTCATGCAAACACATGGAAAAATGCAGAATGAATGCCATCGGAAGTGGTTCACATACTTGCATCAATTCCACCTCAACATCAAGTATAAAACATGAAGCATCAACCACGTCGTTGATTGTCTCAGCAGACCACCAGTTGCAGCACTCACCACGGTGTTAGACTCTTGCAGCCATGAGACCTTTAGATGGCCCCAACTCTATGAAACAAACCTGTATTTTTCCACCACTTACCAAATATTGGGCGCAGACATAGTTGTCGCTAATTTCCATCTTTAGGATGGGATACTGTGTTGTCTGGGCTATATATACATTCCACAAGCAAGCGAGTGAAGTTGATCTGGGAAGCCCACTATAGTCGGGTGGAAGGACACTTAGGCATTGAAAAGATAGTGGAAATGAGACAAAAATATTTCTACTGGCCGAAACTTTGACAAGAGGTCAGCAAGTATATTAGGTCCTCCACTACCTGTGCTATTTCCAAACTGACCACTAAGAAACGGGGCATGTACACCCATTTTCCTACTCCTTACATGTCATGGGAATCCATCTCCATGGACTACATGCCGGCCCTCTCATCCAACAAGAGGGGAAATGACAGTGTTTTTGTGGTTGTTGATCACTTTTCTAAGATGACGATTATGGTCGCCTGCAAGAAGAGCATCACAGCAAAGGCCACTGCCAAGCTCTTCTTTGAATGAATTTGGGTACATTTTGGAATCCCAAAAACTATTGTCTCATATTGGGATAGTCGATTTCTCATCACATTTTGGTCGAGCCTCTGGTCACTGCTGGACACCAAGCTCAACAAATCCATGGCCTTCCACCCCCAGACAGATGGTCAAACCGAGGTCATAAATCGAATGATTGTGCATATCCTGTGCATTTATAATTCCAAGAACCCTCACACATGGGATGATAGTCTTCCCTATGTCCAACATAGCTGCAATCGATCCTTGCATAGCTCAACTGTCCACATCCCCTTTCAAGTGAGGTTGGGATTCCAACCATTGGGTCCCATAGATGTTGCACTACCCCTTGCAGTCACCTCGGCAGACTCATTTCTTGATCCAAATGACGCTGACAAATCCACCTGATTCATTGACGGATCCATCACATCCATAAACAGGTCTAGGATATCCTACATAAGTCCAAAGACAAGTACAAGCAGTGCCATGATCAACACTGGGTGCCAAATAAGTTCCAGGTGGGCGACAAAGTTTGGTTGCATTTGCAGAAAGACCTCCTTACCAGACCCTGTAGGAAGCTTATCCCACTTTGTTATGGGTCATACACCATCACCAAGGTTGTGGGTGATAATTATTTTGATCTCAATATTCCTCCTTTTCTTGGCCTGCACCCAGTGTTCAATGTGGATCTCCTTTGACCTTATTTCCCACCATTATTGGACACCTCAGAGATAGCAGAACAACTGAAACCAATAGATCTCAACCTTGACTGAATACAACATGAATCCAGTGATCATATTTTGGACAAACAGTTCAAGGGAACTTGTCAACAAAGGATACAACTTTATCGAGTTTTCAAAGCAAGGCAACTCCTACGCCAAGGCAAGTGGCTTACCCGGGGCCAAATTCAGTAGAAATTTCTTCATCTAATGGGGGCACTCAACGCAATGGAGAACATTGATTCCTAAGGGGGGGGGGGATTGATCCAGATGGATTTCGGTGGCCTCCCACCTATTCCAACTGGCTCATTTTGGCAGTTTTCCAGTTTGACAGTTTTTTCCTAGTTTCTGGGTCCCTAACTTATGGGGTCGTTTTGAGGCCCTAAACATCATTTTTAGGGATCACCACAGTAAATATGTGTACAGATCGCCACAGGAAACATGTGTAGTCCTAGAATAGACCTTTCCAACAGGATATTATGCACCTAAAACAGATATTGTACGCCTAAAATGGAGATCATATGCAAAATTCACGACCTTGGGAAGTTGATGTACTAACTTACCCAAACGGGGCCCACTTGAATTTTGGCACTTCATCTCCTAGGGTTAGGTTTTTGGATGTCTAGGGTTTTTGACATTCTTGTTTATTGTAAAAAGGCATGGAGAGCCTCATTGTAATCTTATTCGGGTGAATGAGCGCATTCATCACATCTCTTCTCAGAGATAGGCCACCACCATTCTAGCAAACTTGTTTTCCACTGCATTTTACAATTTCAACTTATTTCCTTATTGAATAGAAACCAATTTTATTGTATATCTGTTTTATGTGTTAAGAATATCTTGATAATAATCTGTATTCATTTCATTCTTCTCATAAAATCTGGATCAGATTCATACCTTGTAATCGACAGTTGTCCTCACTAGTTGTATCTTCCAGCTGCTTTGTAATGAGAATTATGTATGATAACCTGCAAGAAACACAAGACAACAAAGGTGAAAGCAACAAGTAAAATTTGATGCAACCTATGCCAATGATCAAGGAGATATGAAACAAAGATAATCAAATATAGACTTGTCTTTGTGGGAAAGAAACTATATTATTGTATTAATGATAATGAAAAGAGATTACAACCAAAGTTGCCTTGATGTTGTGAAGCTCCTTCCAACAAGCTCACTACTCCAATACCCACAATGCATCCATGAAATCCATCACCATCAAATGACTCCTTTAGCTAAGATTAAATTCCTCAAAGCCAAAGAATTACTAATGATCTTCTAATAACAAACCAGAAGAAAATATATCAATCATCATTCTCCATCCACTATTCACTATTTGTTATTAACCTTTCCTCATGAGGGAAACCTCCTTTTATAGATTGAAGAGGTAAAGGGTGAGGAGGTTAGGATACCCTTAGATCAGGAGTGCGGGTGAGATCCAAACCGATTGGAAGACACCTCATCTCAAAGCTTATATTCTAGAATTTTCTCGAATTTCAATTTTTTTCTCCCCTTTTAATCAATGTCGCAGCTTGTAGTGGAGAAACCTGAGACACTGTCACACCCTGCAGTGGTGCAACATACGACACTTGAGGGTGTCACACCCTGCAATGATGCAAGCTATGACACTCTCTTAAATTAAGGTTTTAAATGCCCTAATAACATGTTTAACCCTTTTTTCATGTTTTCCTTCTCTTAAAGTAAGATTCTTCTTCAACAATCATAGTTTGTATGCTCTAGATGATAGAGGATAAGTGAACATCGTCAGTCGTGAAAAAAAAAAATATGTAATAGAATGCCCCCGAAATTATGAAGCTATAAGGGGTGATAGATGAAATACTTTGTTGTGTGGGTATTGAAGAAAATAACTCATCAGTTGGAGACCTGTCAACAACAAACAAGGAATTACAGTATCATCTCTAAGGTAGGCATTCCCATACTCATAATAAAAATAACTCCAAGCATAGATGTTTATATAAAAATATCCCTATCATGTATGATAGGTCATGGCCACCAAATTACTCTATGGTTCCATGCCAAAAAATTTCAAATCTAAAAATAGCCATCGAAAATACATTGTGGATCTATGTTATAAAGACTAAAATTTTATAACATAGCCACGAAACATACATTATGGATCTATGCAACAACACATACTCAAAATAATCCATCGCAACCTGGATCTATTGGACAAGACCTGGGGTCTTCATTTCCATTGTGCCATAGTACGAGTATAACCGCGTGAATAAAGGTGTTGAAGTCGAACATGGTAGAAACCATCTGATTATCGATCAATGGTGATTATCGTTAACATATATGAAAGGAACCACCAATGATGACAATGGCCCTTAAGGTACACAAGTACATTCTACTGAGTGCGAATAAATGAGATGAAGTTGAACACCCATATAATCATTTGATCTAAGGACATTGATGAAAACCTATCGTCGAAGCTGAGGAAACTTTCCATTGAGGAATGAAAGTTCCAAGGTACTGTAGAGTTTCTAAATTGTCTTTCTAGATAATGTGTTGAATTCGATAGGAAGTGGTATGTCACAGGATGGCCTTGATGTATCCCCCATCAACAACATGAAAGATGTGTAAATATATTTGAAATATATAGAGAATGGATTTTTGTATGACTAACTCAGGGATGGCCGACACTATAAAAGGTTTCTTTTCAACTAGACTTCTCTTGAACATATGGATAAAATGACAATTGTCTTGGAAACATTGACTCAAAAGAGGATCACAAACCAAAGTGTAGACTTATGGAGGAATATGATCAACATGAAACAAATGGATTTCCCAACCTTGGCACAAGGAGTGAAAGAGTGTCATGTTCAAGAGAGACTAGCTTCCAAATATTAATGCATATTTCATATAATTTCCCTTTTCCAATTCCCCCCCCCCCCTACCATGTATGGAAAGTATGTATTTATTTTTACACAAGATTGAGGATGAAAAAAATTCTTGTACTATAAGCTCATCCTTCATATGAGTCCTTCAGAGTATTTTTAATGAACCCCGGGAAGGAGTGGTTTGGTCCCATATGGATCTTTCAATGTAAATTTTAAGAGTCCAGAGAAAGTAAATTGAATGGTTTTCATGTTTAGAGATTTTGAAAAACACTTAAAGAAAACTCTTGGGTTAAACTTGTAAGATAACACCTTGGAATATGTGAGTGGAGTCACCAGGTGATCCACCTTGGATCATCAGAAGAATGTGAGGGAACTACCCTCAGTGGAGTCTCCAAGTAAACTTGAGATAAGGGCTTTGGGAGGAATTTTACCAAAAATATTTCATTGAGGAGAATGACTCAATCCTCCCCGAAAATAGTGCCAAAATCTTATCACAGGATTTCTACTTATGAAAATCCCAACACAAGACCCCAAATATTGTGTAACTATGGAAGATCCTACAATTGTCACCTTAGTAAGAACTTGCCTTGTTTTAGTAATTGAAGAGGTCAACCAAAAGGGAGGCTTCCCTAGTGACCTCAAGGGACCAAAGTAGCAAGTATATTATCCATGCCTACCTCCCCCTCTCTTGATCATTGAAAGGTCAGTCTAGGTCAAGATAGAAGAAGAGGTATGAAATTGTTTGAGTACCTTCCTAGAACAAGAACATTTTACAGCATATATATGATTATTTCCAAGTCCAAACATGTAATTAGTACCTCTTAAAGACACTAAACAATACAAGTTGTAATGGCTATTATAAATTTGTAGCAGTAAACAATGATATGACAACAGTAAATGATTTATAACAACAACAACGATTAGTGCTCAGAAATGAAACAATTGACCATTAAAACTTAGCATACATCCACTAGAATAATATCATATTGTTAGATCCAATTTCTGAATGATTTATCCCACCTTTACAAGAGTGTATGCAACAAATTAGAGTGTTATTGTATGGTTGTATAAAAAATTTGTAACAACATAAAACTATCCAATGAGTTTTCCAATCTTAGTGTTAGTTAGGTTAGTATAATGCTTAACAGAGTTGAGAGAATGAGTTTGTAAAACAATTCACCATGAGAATGTTTTAATACTAGTGCCTTTTAAGGGTTGTGGAGTATTATAACAACAAATGCAACTAATATTGAAACTTGATCTAGTTGCAACCAAGATGTATGATTCAAATTCTAAGGTGCAAGCACATTTGGGCCTTAGGCTTTGAATATTGAGGAGAAGGATTTCAAGGGTGCAAGCACATTTGGGCCCTAGAAACCTTTTCTCCCTTATTGCAGCTTCAAGTAGGTGAAAATCAAAAGTCTAGGGCTAAAATCCTAAAGTTCTAACACTTTAGGGCTTTAGGGTTCTAACCCTAGCAAGGACTCTTTCAAAAAATTTGGACAAAAAACACCTTGTGAGAGGAATAAGCACTTATGTTACTCTATTAGGGTTTCTCCAAGCAATAAATCTAGCATAAAATAGAAAATTTACCATGAAACATTAATAGCATAAGAATAAATTGAAAAAAAACCACTTACTTCATCCTAGAAACCATGAGATAAATCCCTAATTGCAGAAATTTCCATCTAAAATCAACAAAAACCATCCACAAGTTGACCTTCCAAGCATAGCGCATGAGAGAAGAAAAGMTAGTAACCCTTAGAGGGAGAAAATTTCATAAGTGTTCTCATAAATGGTGAGAAGATCTAATGATTAAATGAAATGCGAGGGTATCATTTTTATATGAGGTTACCCTAATACAATTTGTCCACATAATTTGTCARCAACATAAAATAAGTGGGGTCAACCCCTTAATTATTCTCTAAAATAATGACAAAATACAAAATTACATCATAAAACCTTAAAAAGGGTGATTTCATCCTTTAGAAGGGTGACATCAATCTAGGGGAAGGTGATGTCATGCCTCCAAAGGAAAGCATTGGGCCTCTAAAGGCCAGGGGAAATCCTACAAGGGTGAAAGAGTTTGAGTAAAGGTGTCTCCTCACCCAAAGCCATGCCAATCATCTACAGTACCCATACATCCATCAAAACCCTAGCCAAGAAGATGACATCAAGGGATAGAAGGTGACGTCAAGGGCCTCCAAAGGCCACGTCCAAGGCTAAGAGGCTTGCAATCATGTCTCCAAGTGATTTCAAGACACCTGCTACTGCAATGTCCTCCATCCTTTGTGAACAAAATAATTGTGGTACTATTCCCAGCCTGTGGGGCTTCCAACCCATATGTGTGGCATAATGACCATAACTTCTCAAACCAATCCCATTCGTCCATCATCCAAGGTCCTAAAAATGTGAGAACCATTTCCTGAGGGTGGTGAGTAACTAGATGACCCACTTATCTCCATCACATGTGCCAAATTCCTACAATAAATGCACAACGTCCTCGGTAAAATATTAGGATGTCCCTGAAGAATAATGTTAGGGGCATTCAAAACAAACCAAAGTATAAAACATGGTTAGATAAATTTCATAAGAAACATTGGTCCTTAAGACATACAAAGTAAGTTTCAACTTAAGATATAAGCCATGTAAGATAATTCACCTCAATATCCCCTTCAAGCATCACATTGGACAGACCCCATGTGAGTTACCAAGCTTAAGTATGGGAGGGTATATTGATGCATGTAGCATCAAACATGTATTTCCACATAGGCTTGGTGTCTAGCATGTCAAATTCATCCAAATCCTTCTACTCTTGAATTTACTTTAATTAAAGGAATTATTAAAGTAAATTGTTTTTATTAATTAATTGAGTTATTTAAGGAAAATGCTAAAAGTAGTTAGTATGTAATATAAATCTAAAGTGAAGTGAGAAGTAATATCAACTGTCAATCACTTTGGATATTAGAAATAGATTGTAACTCATTATTATAAAATCAAGGTTAGGGTTAAGGAGGAAAACACTTGGGACATCTTTGTTAGGTTGATCAAGAGAGATTGATAGAGGACAGAGAGAGTTGGATCATGAAGGACTATGATTCAAGATCTTAGATAGGTGAAGAAGGACTTTCATCTAGAGATCAAGTTAAGGAGAAGAGAGAACAGAGGTTTCCGCCAGTGGGTTTCAGTCAAGCGAAGCCACGAGGAAGAGTTATGTCGTACAAAGTTTTTCGTACAATATTTTTGTACCTTTACACAGGTGCCAGTGGAGAAAATCATGTGTATGCGGTGTGCAGTAGGGACAGTTGTGTACATCTATAAAAGTGTTCAGTTTTGGGTTGTATAACAAATCATACTTTGCCAAGTTTTTCTATGGTTGTATTTCACTCAGTGGGCCACTATCCCTGTTACATGAGCTCTGATTTTAGCATAGTTAAATCATTCTCTATACTGGTTTTCCCTCCAAATATTTTTTCAAGGGTCTCTACCTGAAAATATTGGTGTTTATGTGTGCATGATTTAGTTTTTCAATTTTTGTGTATGCTTCATGTTTAAAGTTGAATATTTCAGCAGTGTATTTTTGTTTTTTGAGCTACTAATCTGATTTGCAGTAAGGAAATCACTAGATAACAAGGTACCTAGGTGCTAGAGTAAGTGATTTTAACATGGTATCAGAGTGCATGCTATGAAGGGATGCCAAACCTTAGATCCATGGAAGTTGATAGTAGATTTATCAAATATGCAGGAGATCATATCATATCCATAACCAGCAGGAAGAAATCAAAGAACATATTTTAGGGAAACATTCATACAGAGTAAAAAACTAGGGTTTTGCAGGTTTACAGAGTTGTACACAGGTTGCAAGAAGGGATAGGTGTGTACATACGCAGGTGTAATTTATTACAGGAACATGCATATGTAGGTGACAATGAGCATAGGCACATACATACGTGAGTGCTAGTGATCACAAGCACGTATATAAGAGAGTGTCAGTGAGCACAGGAGCATACATATGTGGGGGTTCAATTGTGACAAGCATGTACAGGTTTTTCCAGGTCAGTATAGGTGGAGGTTCCAGTGGTAGGTTATCAAGTATTAGGTATGGAAACAACACTATTGAGAGTTGAAGACATATTATATGGAGCATCCAACTTCCTGTCTTGGAAAGAAAGAGTAATTTTGGCATTAAAGGAGTATGACCTTTGGGAGTTAGTGCAAAAAGTAGTTACTCCATCGATAGATCTGACATATTTGGAAGCTCAAAACAAAAAGGATATCAAAGTAGAGAAGGTCTTATTGGATTCAGTGAAGGATCATATAATTCCTCACCTATCCGAGAAGAATATGTCCAAAGAGATGTTTGATGCCTTAGTAAGTTTATTCCATAGCAAGAACATGAATAGGAAGATGGTCGTAAGGAATAAAATCAGAACGATGCAGATGTATAGATAAGATAATGTTACCAGTTATATCACAAGGATAACACGTGCATGATCAACTTGCATCCATAAGGGAGAAAACAAAGGACGTGGATCTCATGAATGTGGCATTGAATGGTATTCCCAAGTCTTGGGAACCATTTGCCAAAAGATTTTGAGCTTGAGAAAATCTCCCATATTGGCGAATACTTTGGGATGATTGCATCTAGGAAGAGATTCAAGAGGAATATAAGAGAAGAAAGTAGGGAGGTAGTGAGGAGAACTTGGCTCTTGTCAGTAATACGAAGAAGGGAAAAGGAGAGAGCTCTAACAGAAAGGGTAATAGTGATGGAGGATCATCACAACTAGAGAAGAAGAAGGACTTGACTAAAATCAAGTGCTTCTCATGTCATAAGAATGGAAATTATGCATCTCAATGTATACTAGAGAAGAAGAAGGGTAAAGGAAAGATGCAGATAACATCATCAGCAAAGTGTAGCTTAATGAATTTGCAACAAAGTTTGAGAAGTATTTCTCACTAGTTTCTTCCCTTTCTACCAGCACAACTATCAGGAGTGCATGGTTCTTGGACAATGATGCATCTCATCATATCAAAGAATCATGGGAGTTATTTAGCAGTATGACAGAGAGGGACTCGTATGTTAAGTACAACTTGGTGATGATTCCAATTATGCAATGAATGGAGAGGGAACAATCATGTTTCATCTTGATTTAGAAGGTTCGTTAGATTCCCAAGATGTGCTTTACGTGCCATGTTTGAAGAATAATTTAAT
Source organism: Picea mariana (assembly GCA_032191745.1). Classification (NCBI taxonomy): domain Eukaryota; kingdom Viridiplantae; phylum Streptophyta; class Pinopsida; order Pinales; family Pinaceae; genus Picea; species Picea mariana. Next base: position 54,098 of record JASDQU010108802.1, read on the forward strand.
TTCGGTCTCAGCTATGGAGGATAAGGGTTTTGCTGTTAATTTTCAGAGAGGGAAATATGTACTCATACATCCAGATAAAACTAGATTGGACAACATAGTGGTCATTGCGGTTAGAGAGGGAAATTTATACAGGTTGTAGGGAAAGCATGTTCAGACTTTGGAACACAATAGTGAAAACCTATGTGATTTGTGGCACAGGAGGTTGGGACACCTACATCATAGAGATTTTTCGATTCTGAGGGGGATTTTTATATGTATTCAAGAGTTTAGTATTGAGTAGCAAGGAGTGTGCAAAGGGTGTGCACTTGGAAAGAATGTGAAGGTTGTGTTTCCAATAGGTACAAGGGGATATTGGATCTTATCCATTCATATGTGAGTGGACCAATGTCAGTAGCATCATTACATGGATCGTCATACTATGTGACATTTATTGATTATTTTTTCAAGAAAACATGGATCTTCTTCATGAAGACCAAGGATGAGGTCTTTGGTCGGTTTCAAGAGTTTAAAGCTTAGGTAGAGAACTGTACATGTAATAAGATCAAGGTATTTAGGTTAGATAATGAGGGAGAGTACACCTCCAATGAATTCAAGGATTTCTACAAGCAGATAGGGATCAAGAGGGAGTTGACAGTATCATACAACCCTCATCAGAATGGGGTTGTAGAGAAAAACAATCAGTCCATCATAGGTTATGCCATGGCTATGATAAATGGCTAGAAGTTTCCTATTTTTTTGTGGTAAAAGGTATGTAACATGGAATTGTATGTGCAAAACAAGACTCCTCACAAGATATTGGGGGACAAGACTCCGAAGGAGGCATTCTCAGGAGTGAAGCCAGAGATTGGTAATTTGAATATATTTGGTTGTTGAGTCTACATCCATGTGTATGTGGAAAAGAGGACAATGTTGGAGACTTCAGGAAAGAAGGGTAGATTTGTGGGGTACAATGAGACCTCAAACACTTACACGATCTTCATTATAGCGAAGTGGAATATAGTTGTGATAAGAGATGTTAAGTTTGAGTATAACTTGGCATCTAGGTGATCTCAGGATTCATTAACAATGATAGAGGACAAGGAGCAACAACCTCCAAAGGATGTGAAATAGTTAGTAGTTTAGACTTTAGGTAGGGAGGATGAGTTATCCCCTTCCAGTTTTTTCAGGAGACATAGGTGGATATTACATACATTGAAGGATTCTAGTGAGGCTCCTAGGAGTACGATAAGAGAGTGAAACCCTCCAAATAAGTTTTTGAACTACATGGTGCTAATGAGTAGCCTCATTGATGATGATCCTTCCAATTTTGAGGAAGCAACAGATCAGTAGGTATGGAGGGCTTCCATGGTAGAGGACTGCACCTCAATTATGAGGAATTATGYTTAGGGCATAGTGTCGAGACCAGAGGGGATGTAAGTTGTGAGTTTTAGGTGTATCTACAAGATCAAGCATGTTGCATATGGTAGCATTGAGAAGTTTAAGGAGAGGTTTGTGGCGAGAGGGTTCTCCCAAAAAAAGGGAGCGGACTGGGAGTAGACATTTTCTCTAGTCRCCAGGTATGCTTCTATTTGATCTTTTATTTCTATTAATTCAGTTATGAGGTGGAGGATACATCAGATGGATGTGAAAACATCTTTCCTCAATGAGATCATTGAGGAGGAAGTATACATAGAGCAAGCTCGGGGATTTGAGGTACATGGGAGGGAGTCTCATGTGTGTAGGAATAAGAAATCATTGTATGGACTCAAATAGGCACCCAATGTGTGGTGTTTCAATATTGACATATGCTTGCAGAGTATGGGCTTTACCAAGAGTGAGGTGGATCCTAAATTGTAATTCATACTTTTTGGAGAGGATCCTCTCATCTTGGTTTTTCATGTAGATTATTTGTTTCTCACATGTGATGAGGAGGTTATTGCAAGGTGAAAATCATATTTATCTAGTGATTTTGAGATGAAGGAAATTGTCTTGATGCATTATTTCTTGGGATTAAAGGTATGGTACGTATCATGAGAGATATGTCTTGGACAATGGAAGTATGCACTAGAGATCTTGAGGAGATTCAGGATGGAGTACTGTAAACCGATGGCTACACCTATGGTTAACAATATGAATAAGGTTATCACTTCATATTCATAGTTGGTGGATCCCAAGATATACAAGAAGACGATAGGGTACTTGATGTATTTGGCCAACACTAGGAAAGATATTTGTTTTTCTATGAACACCTTGAGTCAGTTCATGGTAGGACTGAGGTAGGTACATTGGATCATAGTGAAACATGTTCTCAGGTACTTGAGAGGTACAGTGGAGTATGGATTGAGGTATCTTGGAGGATATGGAGTGGATTTGTAGGGATATATAGACTCAGATTGGGTAGGAAGTGCAATAGACAGAAAGAGAACCTCGGGGTGTTATTTCAGCTTGGGATCAATAATTATTACTTGGTTCAGCAAGAAGCAGACTTCTGTAGCACTTAGTTTAAAAGAGGAAGAGTATATGGAAGCGAGTATGGCTAGATGTGAATCCATTTGGATTTGTAAATTTCTTACAAGTTTATTTGATTAAGAGTTGCAGCCTACAGTAATATACTGTGAAAATCAGAGTTGTATCAAACTCTCGTAGAATATAGTATTCCATGATAGGTCCAGGAATATTGATATCATATACCACTTCATCCGAGATAGGATCCATAAGGGAACAATGAAGCTTCAATATATTTCCATAGATGAGAAGATTGCAGATATTCTGACCAAGCCCTTGGAGAAAGGGAAGTTTGTGTTTTTCGTAGACAAACTTGGAATGGTGCATAATACATTCCTCGTTAAGAGGGAGTGTTGATCCATGTAGCATCAGACAGGTACTTCTGCATAGGCTTGGTGTCTAGCATGCGGAAGTCGTCCAAAGCCTTCTACTCTTGAATTTACTTTAAGTAAAGGAATTTTTAAAGTAAATTGTTTTTATTAATTAATTATTTGATTTATTCATTTATTAAGGAAAATGTTAAAGTAATTAGCATGTAACCTAAATCTCAAGTGAAGTGAGAAGTAATATCAACTGTCAATCACTTTGGAGATTATAAATTGATTGTAACTCATGATTATAAAAGTAAGGCTAGGGTAAAGGAGGAAGACACTTGAGTCATATTTTTCAGGTTGATTAAGAGAGATTAACAAAGGAAAGAGAGTTGGATCATGAAGGACTATGATTCAAGATCTTGGGTAGGTGGAGAAGGACTTCCATCTAGATATCATATCAAGGATATGAGAGAATAGAGGTTGTCTTAAGAGGGTTTCATTCAAGCGATGCCACACAGAATAGTTGTGTCGTACATAGGTTTTTGTACAATCTTTACATACATGTACGTAGGTTCTAGTGGAGACAAGTGTGTGTACGCGGGTGTGCAATAGGGAAAACTATGTACATCTTAAAAAGTGTAAAGTTCTAGGTTGTACAACATATCAACTTTACCAGGTTTTTCTGCAATTGTATTTCTCTTAGTGGGCCATTATCCATGTTACGAGAGCCCTGATTTTAGCATAATAAAATCATTCTCAACATTGATTTTCCCTCCAAGGTTTTTTTTCAAGGGTATCTACTCGAAAATATAGGTGTTTATGTGTGCATGATTGGGTTTCCAGTATTTTCTTATGTTGCATGTTTAAATTTGAATATTTCAACAGTGTATCTTTGTTTTGTGAGTTGTTAATCTGATTTGCAGTAAGGAAATCATTATATAACAAGGCACCTAGGCATTGGAGTAAGTGAATTTCAACAAGGAATTCATCCAAACCTATTAAGTGTTCCATCTATACAGTAAATAAAATAACCAAGGTACAGGGATAGGTCCCAAGAGTGACAAGGGAAAGAAAAAACCCACCAAGAGTAAATGTGAAAGTAACATGGTTCCGGACGTACTTCACGGCTTATGGTGTTAATCCATCACTATGAACGCCTTTGTGGAGGGAGTGCTTACTCTTAAGTTACAATATTTGTGTGCCACCTTTTTCCAAACCCCTTTTTTTCCTTATTCTAGTCCATGCTTTCATTTATAGTTTGAAAATTTACTGGTCCCCTTTTATAGAGTTTCAATCCTTAGCATTACCTTTTAGGGACTAGGGCGAGCACTGAATGAGTAGAGCTCAAGTTGGAACAACTTTTCTTGTCCTTATTTTCTATGTTCACTTCCTTTTCTAGCATCATTTTCTTATTATTTTATAGCAGTTGTGAAACAACCTCTAGGCCTTCAACCCCTCTTCTCATGAGAGAATGGACCATAGCCAAAGTTTAGCATAATATGAGAGGATCCATGATGGAAAGTGTTAATTATGATCTGAAGAAGAATATTACCCTTGGGAGGGCCCCAAAATATTATCCCTTTTCCTTGGGCGGTGAAAACATGGGACTAGGGCACAGAAGCTGACCACCAAGGAGAAATAAGGAAACTGACACAATTTCCCAAACCAGTGATCCATTATAAAACTTCAACCAAAGATCCTCATACACATGCCCGAAAAATTAATCACAACACTTTTCATGGAAGAAGGACTAATATAACTCATAGTAACAATATCTTACCATATCCCATACTCTTGGTTGATTGAACATGATGAGACTTGGTTGATCTGTGCTGGGAGGAAAACAAATGGGGTTGTTGGGCTTCCATATGTGGACATGATCATCATCATCATCATGGTGTGGATCATGTTCTCCATTGCGGGACTCGAGACGTGATCTCCTCAAGTTACCACTAGGAATTGGGGGAGTAACAGGGTATGAATTACCTCATAGGAGGCATGGGATCCTTCTGAAGGGATGAATTCACATTGCACAAGATTTCTAGGTCAACTGTCATGAATTTCCTTACCTATAGATCGAATTTGATCAGTGTGTCGGTTAACTTTTTTGAGGACAATAGCCAATTCCTTTTCTCATTTTCCTTCTTTGTCCTATATTTTTTTCTCCAACTGGATATGATACTCTCATATAGAAACAAGTTCTTGCTCCTGTAACTCCACTTTTCCCTTCATTTCCTCCAATTTGTTGGAGATATTACACACACCTAGGATTTTACTTTAATTTTCTTTGTTCTAAGTTTATTTGGCAATGTTTGGGGTCCCTTAGTCTAAGATATTGTCCCTTCATTGAGGATATTCTCCCTTAGATAAGGGTGCCACATACCCTCCAGACAATTCTCAATTATCGTTCAGTTAGACTAGTTGAGCAAAGTGTTGCATGTCAACCTTGGCTTTATCACCAATTATTGAATCCTAACCTTGGGATCATAAAAATTAATGCACACTTTCATTAGGATCATCATCAGTAAGGTGCATTCCACATGTGTGAGTGATCTCCTCCTCATTTCGCTTTAGTTTGGCTAGTTAACTGACGATCGCATGGCCAGTTAAATAGGACTTGGTGGAAGTTGGCTCCAATGACTGCCAGTGTGTGTCACATATCTCTAGAACACTCCTAATGCACATTATCTTGGATAATATGGAGATTTAGTTGTTTCATACATATTATATCACTTTTATTGTAGCATTCTCTTACTGAGATAATAGAAATTATTTCATTATTTTCTCCAATTTTTGTCTTCTCTCTTCATCCACCATTGCAAGTTGTGTATACTTCATTGTTAGCTAGATATTCTATGTAGGTACCTAAGAAAATCTACATGGTATCAGATCTCACATACCACTAGCAAGGATCGTCACCAACACTTTGTTGCAGGTAACAAAGACAGAACAAAACAATAAGAAAGATGGAATTTCCCACATCTGTAATTCTAACACTATATAAATAATTTGACTGGAAGCTAATAATTATAAACCTACTTAGGGGTAAGGGCTTGCATCAGATAGTCGTGGCCACATAAATAGAACCCACCTTAGCAGTGGAAAAATCCAATTAATTCAACCGCATGGACGAGGCTCACAGTCTCTTATGCATGTCTATTTCTGCCAACCTATGGTTTCACATCGATGTATGCATGACACAAAATGAGATCTAAACCACCTTGGCTGGTATATTTGGAAAGAAAGATGAAATGAGGGGCCATTTTCTCAAAGTAGAACTGAAATCCTTGGATCTGAAGAACTTTGGCAATGTCCAAGATTTCTTCACCAAATTTAAATCTCTCCTTCGTGAATTGATAGACTATGGTATCGACAAATCCAAACAAGAAAAATAAATGGTTCTTGCTATCATGGAAAAACTTGGACCAAAATTTAGTGTATTTGTCTCCAAATTTCATTCTACCAAATTCACCGCAAGAGAAACCTAGACCATGCCTTCATTTTCTCAATTCATTGAAGCTTTGACACAAGAGCAGGATAATCTCATTGAGATGGGCATAATCAAAGGCCCCAAGGAACATGCACTTGTTGTGCATGATGGAAGCAACTCTCGAAATTATGAATCCAAATAAAAAGGCAAAGGAAAGGCACGTGCAGATCTAAAGAAGGAAGGGTACTCTAAACCCTTCAATGATTCCTCAGGTTCCAAAGGTGGAAAAATAAAGCAAGGGAAGAAGTGTGGTTACTGCAATCATGGGAACCATCCAGAATCAGCATTCATGAAGAAGAAAATAGATCTTTTGGAACAAATATTTCATAAAAATGACCTCGAGGACCTCATTCCTGAGGATTCCAAGAAAAAATCAGAAGATCAAGCCCCTAAGAAAGGTAATTCTCATGCATTAGTGACTATTCATTCTTCTCTTAGCACATGGATTTTAGATTCATGTGCTTCCCATCACATGTAAAACACAAAGGATATTCTATCTTCTATAACAAAATGCACAGAGCCTCTTGTCCTCATGGGGGATGACTCTCCAGTCGATCTCACTGAAAAAGAGAGAGTGTAACTAGACCATGGAAGCTTTTAGAACATTTTGCATGTTCCTCAAGAAAAAAGGTGGAGTTCACACCAGACTCTGTGTCCATATTCGACATGCAAGACAAATCCAAAATCGTTTTCGGGGAGGTAAATCATAAATATTGGTTATATACTTTCACTAAGTTTATTAAACTTGATTCATTTATACTACTTACACATGTTGATGGAAGTAGAAGATTATGGCATGAGAGGTTTGGTCACCTAAATTTTAGGTACATGCAACAACTTAGAAAGAAGGGGATTGTCATCGGGTTACATGATATCCACTTTTTCGAAAGGGTTTGTGAAGGATGTGTCCTTGGAAAGCATCCTCAAGAGAATTTCAAGAAATGGAAGGCTCATAAGGCATCCTCTCCATTGGATTTAATTCACAGTGATCTCATGGGTCCATTCCCACATCCATCCATAAACAAGGCAAGGTATGTGCTTACATTTTTGGAAGATTCCTCATGTTAAACTTGGGTATTTTTTCTCAAGAAGAAGTCTGAGGTCTTTGAGCATATCAAAGAGTTCAAAGAACTTTTTGAGACTCAATCATGGAGAAATATCAAATCCCTCCATACAGATAATATGGGGGGGGGGCATGTAAACAAAGATGTTTAAAATCTTTGTCTTGAGGCTGGGATACAGTTGTAGCACAAAATAACATATACTCTGCAATAGAATGGGTTTGTTGAGAAGAAAAATAGATCTCTCAAAGAGATGGCCAGTTGCATGCTACATGCAAAGAAACTTCCTCCCAATCTTTGGGCTAAGGAACTTAATTTTTCCAATCATATTCAGAAAAGATCCCCTCACAGATATGTTAAGGAATAGACTCCTTTTGAGGCTCGGAATGGAAACAAACTAGAAGTCACCCACTTTTGTATCTTTGGATCACGTGTATGGGCCCACATTCCCTCCGAGAAGAGGAAAGAATTAGATCCATAGAGTCACCCATGCATCTTTGTCATTTATATTGATGGTGTGTAGGGATATATATTACTTGATCCCTCTATAGACCATCTCATCATTGAGCGTGGTGTCCATTTCGCAGAAAGTCCCACGCATGATCCAAATGAGCCACTTGCAGAGGATTTTGTACTTCCACCAGTTGTGGATCATGATTCCATACATTCATATCACACCATAGATCTTAGTTATGATATATCGTCGAAGGATTATGTTTATGGAGCCTAAGTACCTTTAATTCAATAGTAGGATCCAAACCCACCACCGAGGCCCAATTAGACTCTGCAACGTTTAATAGTGGAATGGTTCTCTAGATCTTATGATCTGGCCAATTAATCGATGGGATTTACGTTTTCTTGTGAATGTCTCTCCTTCGGTTCATACGTTCTCGTTTTGTATTTTCTCTTAGATAGGACTTATATAGGACGAAAATTTGGTATAAACCAACCAGGAAACAAATGGGATCAAACTTTAACTACTGGAGAAGAGGTTGGGCTTGGGATAACCCTTACACCCTATCATGATGACAATGATCGTATACCACAGGCCTAGTATTAATACATTAACCGTGTGATTATTCCAATTACTGACTAAGTTACAAATAATCAGAAGAAAACATGCATGTGATAAATAATGGTAAGAAAAATAATTCACTCCACTCTAATCATTAATCACATGATAACACAAAGATTCATTTTCATCGTTAAATAAAGAACTGTAAAACATTGCATCAGATAACTTATCAATAGATTTAATAGCTCTTACTCATTACAACATCCATTCATGAGACAAGATAGGAAATAGTTCTTCTCCACATCCAATCATACACGCATTTGATGAAAACATAAATTTGTCTCTGGTCCATAAGGACTTCTCAATTAAAGTCAGCTCCAAAATAATTCTTAACAAAACCAGAAATGAGAGTTTCTGGAAACAACCATCGACCTCAACTAATCAGTCGATGCTCCTATTTATAACATAAAATTCACTAAAAATAATGGCTAAAGTGCAGATAAGTAAAACAAAACTCACCATGTGGCATTCTCTCTTATCATTTTATCTAAGAGTCATCTCAAGATATCACTTCAAAAGGGTGACTCTTCTCATACTCTGACCACTTGATGAACAACTCCTCGTAGGTGTTGGCGTATGGGAACCTATGTTGTTCCATCAGGGTTGCGTAAATCTCTCTTATCTCTACCACATGCTCTCAATACTTGATTAGACTGGCACTTAACTGTTGCAGCACAGCCCGAGAATGGATCGTGTGTTTCATAAACTGTCGCACCTAACCTAGCGTTGTGTCTATTACATTTTCTAGTTCCTTGGCCCATGATGAATCTTTCTCGGTGTGCAATTTGACTATGTCATGCAAGTCGACGAAGTCATCAGGCATGCCGAACTCAGAGAGTTTGATATCCTTTATTTCCTGATTTATCTTAACCCACCTCCTCTCGCACTTGGCCCATTCTCCTTGAATCTCCCATTGAGGCTCCCGAGCCATTCTCACTCAGTACTCGGAAGCATATTTCCTGCGATCATACTAAAAATATTTAGAGACTGTGTATAGAGAAACACATGGTAAAAATACATGTATAAAGTGTAAGCATGAAGAATCCAAATTGTTACATACCTGTAAATATTGCTAAGCTTTGTAGTTTGATACTCACGGGGGTCTCGGAAGCTTTTGAATCACTTGTCTCGTTCCTTTGGATGCTATAAAACTCCTTTTCGTGCAGATGGTCTCGTTCACAATGGCCCTAAAGAATTTAAATGGGGAAAAAATTATCAGTCATATAAACCAATTAATTCGAGTGATGAGTGAAAATCAAACAAATCTTCTGCCAAATCTCTACAATTTAATTCATCATGGGTTGACGGCGAAGGCACAGAGGGTGATGTGTTCTATCGGTAAATTCAAACGGTCCTTTTGATTCGTGCACGAATTAAAAACTAATGCGAGATTTGGAATTAATTATTCCCTTAAATGCTCCAGATCTAAATGTATCTAGTGCTAAAATGTCCCATAGTGTCACTTTCCTAATGGGCAGATCGGGGATCGGTAATGTGTTACAGGTATTTTTGATGATGTTATTCTTGTGAAAAAACCTTTGACATTGATCGATTTCATTGTATGGTTTTGACGTGGCACAACAGGCTTGGGACACATGGCATTGAAGACTGGTGACTTAACTCACGAGTATTAGTCAAATTCGAGACTTTCCTCCAGTTGTGCATCCTTAAAGTAAACCTGGGATTGTCGATGCTGAAAAGGTATTGGGGATCGGCGGTCGGGAAAACTCCTTTCCAGGGTCGAAATGTTCATCGTGATTCGATCTTCTTCGATTCCGACAAGCGCGTCAGGTATCGGGAATTGGCGATGTCTTTTCTTTCTTTTAAGCATTTTCCCCTTTCACCTTTTGTCAGTGCTAGTGAATATCGGTGCTCAATGACTGTGGGTTTTTTTTTCGAGTGATTTTCCTTCATCTTTTAAATGCTTCCAATGTCGAATTTGGGTGCATCGGGTGAAAATGTTTTGTATTTTGATTCTTTATTTAAAGGTTAGGCCTCTTAAGTCATTATTTTTCATAAATTCATTCAAACTTTGAAAGACTGGATGAGAGTCAAGATGATAAGCAAAGGCAACATTTGTCACAATGAATTTGAATTAGACAGTGCAAAAGATAAGTGGTGCCCAAAAATGTAAAATTTGGCATAGGCTTTTTAGGGTGTGTTGAGGGCTCAAAAAATGGCGACTTACTAGGCGAAAGCAGAATCTTTGTTCCTCCTTCAAGCTTGGCTGATGAAAAAGATGGTGGAGAACTTAACTGGTTTTAAATCAGAGCCTCTTTTTCCCTTGCATTTGAAATTATCCAGTTGATTCCTCTAGGTCTGGATGTGGGGTTTTCAACCTTAATTCCACCTTTTTTTTCCTGTGACCTTGACCCACGCCCTTTTTTACAAAAATATAGTAAAGTATTCACTGGCACAAAGCCTTTAGTTACCTTTACTCACTTGATACAATTTTTCTCCGTTGCCAGTGAGCATCCATAGCCCTGACGGAGTCACCCCAACCTCACAGACCTTGCTCCACTACCAGCGAGCATCCATAGCCCTGACGGAGATATCTGCATACCCTCTCCTATTGTGCACTCCTTTGATATAGTTGACTTTTATTTCAGTAGAATGCCTTGAGCAAGCCGGAGAAGAGGACGTCTATTATTTGCAAGATGAGATGGTTAAGATGAAACTTACTATCTTTTTCTTTGAGGTGCATGTAGTCCCTTTCAACTTGTTGTCTTTACTTTAAGATTTTACCAGACCACCAGGAAGACACTTCTAACATTTCTCCAAAGTTTTTCATCTCGCAAGTTATATAGAGAGCCCCTCGAAACAACTGTAGGTTCCCCAACGCTTCTCGTGTTTATGTGAGAGAAGAGTTAGGAAGAGAATTCGCTATGTCACATGATTTGAGGTCAACCATTGTCTTTCTAAACACAATATTCAAAAGTAGAAAATTCCAAATAGCAAAAGAAAACAAAAATGCATTTCGCAATCGACCTAGCTAAAACCGAAATCAT
>JASDQU010108802.1:65582-79039 GCA_032191745.1 Picea mariana
TATATATATATATATATATATATATATATATATATATATATATATATATATATACTAGAAAGGTCTGAGCCATATGTTCTTAAACTTAGAATGTTTACCTTTAGGCTCGTTTTCTCTGTCCCATTTCAAGACTAAGTCTCCTACTTCAAAATTCTTCTCTTTAGCCTTATGCTTGTCAAACCATATTTTAACTATCTTCTGGTGGGCTATGAATTTTGATTTATCTTTCTCCCTTTATTCTTCTAACATGAGTAGGGTGTCAATTCTTTATTGTAAGGTTGATGAGGGATGCCCCATGGACTCTTGAGAAAGTTGAAGAGATGGGAGATATATTCCATTCAGGAGAATGGCTTCCTATCCGTATACTAGAAAGTATGGGGAATTCCCTATAACTTCCTTGGGTGTAACTCTATCTGCCCATAACGCATTATGGAGTAGATTATGCCAATTCATCTGGTTGTCTGCAACCGTTTTCTTCAATATTCTCACCAGGTTCTTATTAGTTGATTTTGCCACTCCATTTCCCTATGGATAATAATTTGCAGAGTATCTTATTATGATTCCTTTGTCTAGGGAAAACTTTATTAATAAGGTGGAAGAAAAGTAAGCTACATTATCAAAAACAAGAACAGAAGGGACACCGAACCTTGTGATTATTGTTGTTCTATGAATTGGATTACCACCTTCTCTTTTACATGAGTCCAAGGAATGGCTTATGCCCATTTTGTGAAATAATCAGTGGCAGTGAGTATGTACTTATGTTGTTTTGAGGAACTTGGTGTAATTTCTCCTATAATATCTAACCCACATTGCTCAAAAGGCCTAGAAATGATCATCGGTTGGAGTGGGACCATTTCTCTCTTTTCTCTTCCAGCGCTTATTTGACAAGATTTATAGTTCCTAGCATATGTGTGAGCATCCTTGAACAAAGTGGGCCAACAATAGCCAGCTCTTAGTACCTTATTAGCAGTGGTGTCTCCTACAAAATGCCCACCGACAGGGCCATCATGTAGATCCTTTAGAATTTATCTGCATCTTCATGTTTGAGGCATCTCAAAAGCACCCCATCATAATTAACCCGGAAGAGTACTGAATTTATGAGGCGATACTATGCAGATTTTAACCTAACAACTCTCCTTTCCCTAGGGTTGAGGCCATATGGACAAGTCCCATGGTGTAGGAGATAAGTCAGTTTCTCATACCAAGACCCTTGCCCCAGGGAAATGTATGAAGCTTCACCACACCATAATGCCATTTCATTCTCCCATCTAGGGTCTTCATTTACTTGGTCTTGAGCTTCATCTACCATTTTGCATAACCCTTTTCCTTTAACTAGTTTAGTAGGTTTTATATCTAGATCAAATTCTTGAATTACTGCCATCCAAATTCCTCTTCTTTCCCCCATATCCTCTTGAGTAAATAGGGATCGGACCGCAAGGTGAGGCATGATTACTTTGGTGCGGTTCTTGATGATGTAAGATCTGAAATGTTTTATCACCTTATAAATCATGTAAGCTTGTTTATCTATAGTAGGATAGTTAAGTTCATCACCTTGGAGGTTAGTGCTTATGAACGATACCGGAGCTTCATTTTTGTCATCATCCATCTAGGTTAATACTGTGGCCATCAATTGGTCGGAAGCGAAAGTATTGAGGAAGAAATATTTGTTGAAATCGAGACTTCGCAGCACTAGGGCTTGCGAGATCACAGTTTTAATATTGTTGAAAGCCTCCTTTTTTTCATCATCCCACTTAAACCCAACATCCTTACGAATCATTTTTTTTAGGGGTTTGATATTTTCTGTGAAATCGGGAGTGAATTTACTCACAAAATTGATTTTCCTGAAGAACGACTGCATAGCCTTCTTGTTGTGTGGCAATGAAAGTTGATTTATAGCCTTAATTCTTTCCTGGTCTATGTGAATGCCTTCTTAGGATATGATGTGGCCTAAGAATTTACCTTCCTCAACATTGAAAATAGTTTTCTTAGGGTTTAAGGATATTTTGTATTTCCTACACCTTTCGAAGATCTGGGTTAAGTGTTGGATGTGATCTTCTCTATTCTTTGAATACATCATCACGTCATCCAAGTACACTACTACACACTTGTTGATCAATCCCCAAAATTCTACATCCATAGCCCTCTAGAAGGTTTCTTCTTAATTGATTAACCCAAAGGGCATGCATTTATAAGAAAAAGTTCACCACTTGGTTCGGAAGGTAGTTTTTAAGCGGTCTTTCTCTGAAACTAGAACCTGGTTATACCCTGAGAAATCGTCTAGTAAGGAGAAAATTTCAGAGTCATACATGGTCAGCAGGAATTGCTCCATTGGTGGAACTGGGTAGTTGTCTTTTTCTGAAGCTCTGTTGAGGTTTATGAAATCTACGCATAGGCAAATCTCCCCAAACATTTTCCTTACAGGAACCAAATTAGCTACCCATGAAGAATGTCTAACCTRGAAGATAATATTGGCATCTAACAGTTTCTTCAACTCCTGACACATGAGAGGCTCCAAGGAAGGGTGATACTTTCGGAGATTTTGTTGGAAGGGTTTCACTTCAGGCTTTAACGGGATAGTGTGTTGAATGATACGAGTCTCATAAGTTTTCAAATATCGGTAGGACCACACAAAGACATCTTGATATTGTCTGAAGAGTTTGAGATAGGCCTTCCTTTCTTTTTTAGATATGATTATGTCAAGGTTTGTGTTTTTTGGGTTTTCCAGGGTTCCAAGATTTATGGTTTCATGCATGGGACAAGAACTATCGGTCTTCACATTTTTTGACCCCTTAAATCTTTCTTTTAGGTCAAAAAGGTTTTCTAAATTGGCTATCCCCTTCGATATCGTGTGAGACTTTGATTTGTCTATCGGATGATTTATATGAGGGTTGGTTTCCATCGATTGTTCCTAGAATACTTCATCGTCAATTGCCAAGTCCTTGAAATTATCTTGGTTAGTCAGGAAGTTTATGATATGTTCATCTCCTTCAAAGACCTTCCAATTAGAAATATTGTTGGGCACTGATGGTTTGTAGAGAAATCCCACAGTAAACCAGGAGGCTTCATAATCTTCTAGAGGTGATAGCCTTGAAGTAGTGGTGGCCAGGGAATCAACAAGAATGTTTTTTTCTCTAGGAATCATTGTAATGTTGAAAGCTTCAAAATGCTCTATTAGCTTGTGAACTTCATGTTGGTAATTCTTCAGGTGTGGAGAATTGCAATGTATAGTATTCCCTATCTGTCTGAAAATGATTTCAGAATCTCCAAAAACCTTTAATTCTTGGACGTTTAGGTCTATGGCTTTCTTTATCCCTTGTATGAGAGCTTCATACTCAGCAATGTTATTTGTGCACTCGAATTCTAGTCTACAAGACAAGAAATGTCGTTTACCCTTCGAGTTAATGAGGATACACCCTATTCCTGACCCTTCTTGCGATTTAGATACATCAAAATATAGGGTCCAAACTTGTGGGCAACATGTATCGACTTTCCCTTCCCTATTACTTTCCTCTTTTCCTCCTACTAGTTCTATGATTTCTAACACAGGTTCTTAGCAGAAGAGGGTTTCTTCCACCACTTTCGGAAACTCCTCTTGAAAAATCATTTTGGAGTTCTAAGTGAGAGGGACATCACATGAGAGAGGGGAGAATTTCCTGAAGTAGGAATCGCAGGAATAATTTCCTAGCATAGGGAAATTTGTCGATGAGGGTTCGTTTAGGGTTTCTAGGTCAGTGACACTATGTTTCAGATACCTTTCCCTATCAATTATGATCATATTGTGGTGCCCCTTTAATGGAAACTATATGTGAGCCCAGTCTGTACTAAGTATCCATTTAACTTCTCAGACCAATCTCAACTTAATAATAACCCATAAGCTTATGGGATATCTACTACAATGATGTCAATCACTTGCACACATTTAGGATGTGTCGATATTCTGATCATTACATCTTTGAGTTCTCCCATGACTTTCACCTGGGTTCTGTCTAGTTGTATTACATGTTTGTCACTTTTGAGAGGTACTGCGATTAGTTTTTTGCAAATAGACAATGGAATAACATTAGAGGATGCTCCTGAATCAACCAAACAGTTATGGAGGTTTTTTTTAAAGACTTCGAATGTTAAAAGGAAAGGTGGGATGAAATGTCTTCCCTTCTTATCTTCAGAGCAAGCATTCACAATTGGTTTATTCCCTAGATCTGTGGGAGATAGATTCCTTTATGGGTCAGTGCTTGTTGTAGGATTTTCTACTAATTTTAAAGCTTGTAGCAGGAAGTCCTTTTGCTGAGGTATTCTACATATGTCCATAACTAATATATTAGCCTTCAGCTTCTTCAAATATTCAACTATGTTGTAATCTATCTTGGGTGATTCTCGCGTGTGGATGCTTATAGGGATCTTATGGGGAGAAAAAGGTATTTTCGAGTGATCGAGAGTTGATATCCCTACCGAAGTTTGGGTAGTAGTAAGGTAGCTTGAGACAGGTTGACTCCTACTTCGTGTTTGCACAACCAAGACTTCATCGGGTGGTTCTTGAACCTCAAATAGGTCATCGGAAGGCATGGCTAGGTCAGGATCCCATTCTGGTGGATCAATTTCTTCCTGATCGATGATATTCATGTTGGAGCTGCTTGGTTGTCTAGTCAGGGAGACTTCATCTAGAAACTGGTTGGCCATAAAATTCATGGCATGCAACCATTGAGAGCAGTCTCTTTTAGAGTGGTTTTCCTGGTGATAAGTACAAAAAGAATCATATGCTACATTTCCCAGATCGATATTTAAGTTAGCTAGGGGAGGTTCAATTGCTTTGAAGGGTGGGTTCCTTTTAAAGAAAGTTTTATAGGGCCTTTGGCCTTGGTTTTTCTCCCCTTCACTTCTTTTCATGTCTATGATTTTGTTTGATAACTTCTTAACGATGCGTTTTAGGTCTTCTCTGTCTCCATTACCTTTTTCAGGACCTTGTTTTGTTTGTTTTTGTTGGATTACTAAGAGGGGGGGTGAATCAGTAATAGCGTAATTATAATCTTTTTCTCCAAATAATCCAAGTGTTATATCAATGTAGAATTATTATCCAATAATGAGAAATAAGAAATGAACAATCACACACATACACAATACACCAAGTTTTTACATGGAAAACCAAATTGAGAGAAAACCATGGAATGATTTTTCTCATATGTCTTGAAGAATTACATTCATTGGAAGCACTAACTTCCTTTTTTTTTCCATCTACAATTGGAAGGAGGCTCCAACCCCCTAGTTTCTCAGGCTACAACCTGAGGGAAGCTCCAACTCCCCAATTCTCTAGCTACAACCAGAAGGAGGCTACAACCCCCTATGTTCTTCGGCTACAACCGGAAGGTTGCTACAACCACCTGTCCTTGCCCTGTCCAACAACCCTGAAGTAGAAGTAGAATGATGGAACCACTGTCACACTATCACTGTGATATATACATCTGTAAACTTGTACCAATATACCTAAACCATGCATCAAACTGTACCTCAACCTGTAATCAACCTGTACCATAAATAAGTGCATCTACCATGCACGAACCTGTACCAAACAACCTGTAATCAACTGGTACCATAACCTATAATCAACATGTACCATAAACAAGTGCATCAACCATGCACCAACCTGTACCAATCATGTGTCAACTACTCATAAACTATGACTCATCAATATGTACCAACATCATCAACTATACACCTCATGTATGTGCCAACTCATCAACTACTTGTCTCATCCATGTACCCAACTTGTACCTCAACCAAAATCCCTCATCAATTTCATCATCCAAATATGATTTGTAAATTTGTAATAGACCTAGTGTATATGATCACATACCTTAAAACCTTCCTTAACTTTAAAAACAAGAGACTAGCCTTTTCATCAAACTTTTATTTAGTCTCACAAGACTAGTTTTGGATTAGTCAACAACCCTAACTTGAAATAATCATAACTTTTACATGTAATGAATAAATATATGAAACTAATACACAATGTTCATCATTGTGTTTTGTGCAATTCCTCCAGGTTTCACTACTTGGAACCTCTCATAAAAGAAGTTATAGCAAAAATGGCATACCTTTATGAATTCTGGCTTATTCTAGAGAGCGACCTTGTAGAGCATGTCACGCATAGAATATTTGTTGAATCGATCTGAAACTATTGCAAAGAATACTAAAGATTTTACTATAACCAACATATTTGGTCTTACTGAATTTAGATCTGTTATGAATATTTTATGACGTTTTTACCTGAAACGCATGTTTTTGACTAGTTTCAGGACTAGCCACAAACCTTATATTCCACGAAGTGTAACTCAAAAAATACAATGACCCAAAAGCTGATTTTTTTACCAAAGATACTTGGATATGTTTCCTCAATGGAATATCAATTTCATGGTCTGAATCATTCTATAAAAAAAATTATTGTGAAAATGGTGAGATGACCTGTAAATAACATACCTTAGAAAGCATAATCAAAAGAATTTATCCTTCCTTGAATTCTGGCCTTCTTTTCTTCACTTTTCCTCAAAAATTTAGCTTAGATATCCTTTGGTTAACTCAAAAACCTATAGGTATTCAATATTCTCAAGTGTGTCTTAAATGAGAGAGCCTTGCCTCTTATTTATACTGTCCAAGTAGCTTCCTTAAAAACATCTTCTAGGTCACTTTGCCCACTTTCTATATTTTAGGGTTAACCCACTTCTAATTTCTCCATTAAATTTATTATTGAAACAATTTATTTTGTATTCACTTTGAATTATAGTACACTCATCACTTCACTTTATTATTTACCTTTTAAAATCTCTTAAACCACTTTGACTACTTTGACCTTTTGGGGCTTCTAGATGACATATGAGGGTCCTCTAACTTCATAAGGCCATAACTCTCAAACCATGAGGAGTTATGTGATGTTTCACATACCACCAGAAATGGAATGACATGTAATATCCATATATAATAGTATTACCTGCAAATATATCAAAACTCATACCATTATTCATCAAACAAACTTGGGTCCATTACCCAAACCTGGGTTCTCCAACTTCTCATGGCCATAACTCTCTAATCGTGAGGATTTATGTGATGTTACACATACCACTGGAAATGGCATGAAAAGAAATATCCATCTATGATAGTTTCACTAACAAATTCACTGACCTTCATCTCATTATTCCACAAATAATCATGGGTTCTCTAACCATACTTCTAGGATAACTCAATCCACAAAGCTTCTTCCCGTAATGGATTTCACCATAAGGGGACCACTTTGGAGTTCATCCATTTGTACTCATTATCAACCATGACAAGACAATAATGAGTCATCTTTACATCAAACAAAACTTGGGTCCATTACCCAAACCTTTGTGCTACTGGGCTTTCTTCAAGGGTTAACATCAATGACAACTAACCTTAATCAAGAATCTCCCACTTTGGAATTGATGGAAACACTCTGATGCAATACTGAAATCATATCACTCATGCTCCCCTTGGAACCATGCCTCTATCTCATGCTCCCCCTAGAACCATGCCTCTGTCCTCTGCATCTGATAAATCTCTCCCCCTTTTTCATCAATGGCAAAGGTATCTTTCCATCTGGGGCTGCTCCCCCTGACTGAATTGTCCTCGTATGGTGCTTCCTCATGTACATATAAGACATATAAGATAAGCATTCAAAAACCATTCATTTTGGAGTAGAAATAACTCCAAGTCTCTGGAGAAGATATTCAAAGGCTTCACGTGGAAGTGGTTTTGTAAAGATGCCTGCCACGTGTTCTTTTGTGCCCACATACTCAACTCTGATGTTCTTTTCTGCAACCTGCTCCCGTAGAAAGTGATACTTTATTGGAATGTTCTTCATATTGGAGTGCATCATCGAGTTCTTCGAGATACTGATGGCGCTTGTATTATCACAATATATTGGAATGGGCTCATCATACTCAACCTAAATATCTGTCAGAGTTTGTTTCATTCAAAGAACCTATGTACAACATGATGTTGCTGCAATATACTATGCATCAACTGTATATAAGGATATTGATGATTGTTTCTTGATTAGCCATGATACTAAACACTCACCCAAGTAGAATGATGCTCCATTGGTGCTTCGTCGGTCATCAATACAACCTACCCAATCTGCATCTGTGTAGACAATAAGTGATAGATCCTTTCCTTTTGGATACCATAATCCAAACTCTTTTGTTCCTTTGAGATCTGAAAATCCTCTTTACTGCTAATACATGTGATTCCTTTGGTGTTTCTTGAAATCGTGCCACTTGTCTGACTGCCTGCATTACATCTAGTTTGGATGTTCTCACATATAGTAGGATGTCAATCATTGACCTGTATTGCCTCTAATATGTAGACTTCAAATCATCATATTTTCTCAACTTGCAATTGGTTTGCATGGGAGTGATAACTGGTTTGCAATCTTCCATTCCAAACCTCTTTAGCATTTCTCTAATATACTTGGTTTGAGAAATAAAAATTCCTTGGTTTCTTTGACATATCTAAAGTCCCAGAAAGAAGGATAGTTCTCCAAGTAACGACATTTCAAATCCATTCTACATATATTTTGCAAATTTCTGGCTTAACTTGTCATCATTACTACCAAAATTAATATCATCAACATAAACTTCAATTAATAAAATATTACCTTGACTTACCTTGATGTAGAGGTTGTTGTCTGCACTTCCTTTTCTGAACCATGCCTGTTGCAAATACTTATCTAGTCTAGAGTACCATGCTATAGGAGCCTATTTTAGACCATACAAGGCCTTCTTTAGTTTACACACATAATATGCGTTCTTTGACAACTGAAATCATTATGGTTGTTCAATGTAGACTTCTTTTTCAAGTTCCCCATTCAGAAAATCTTATTTTACGTCCATTTGATACAGTTTAATATTTTTGGAGCCTACATAAGCTAAAAGAAAACAGATTTCTTCCATTCTGGAAACTGGGGCAAATGTCTCTTGAAAGTCGATTCCTTCAACCTGTGCATATCCTTTACATACCAATCTAACTTTGTTCCTTGTAACCTGCCCATCTTCATTCAATTTGTTCCTGAAGACCCACTTTGTGTCGATCACATTCTTATTCTTTGGTCTTGGAACCAGTTCCCAAGTGTCATTTTCTATATTTGATCCAATTCTTCATCCATGGCCTTTTACCAAAATTCATCCTCGTTGGCTTATTCAAAACAATTTGTTTCAATTGTAGATGAAAGTGCTAGGTGTGTTTGTTATGATGAATGGATTCTTATTCTAGTCTCAACTCCTGCATCTTTGTTTCTGATAATTTGTTCTGAAGAATGATTCTTCTGTACTCATCTACTGGGTGTCTATGGAGGCACTTGTTGAACTTCCTCTTCTTCTTTTGTCGGATTCTCTTCATCTTCCTTTTCTACTTATTTTTCATCTTCAGTTTCTTCTTCTAAGGGTTGTGTCATTGATTCATTTTCTTCTTCTTTTGATTCTGGTCTGCCTGTTTCATCAATTGTCATGTTGATGTTTTCCACAACTTTGTTCAATCTTATATTGTAACACTTGAATGCTTTCCTTGTACTTGAGTAACAAACAAGTACTCATTTGTCCACGCGAGAGTCAAACTTTCCCATTCCGCCATCTTCTCTTTTGATATAGCATTTTCTTCCAAAAAAGTTTATTACATTTCCTGGTCTTCCTTTCCATAGTTCATAAGGAGTATTGTCAGTGTTGTTTCTGAGCATTACTCTATTTTGAATGTGAATTGTTGTATGCATTTCCCGTGTCCAAAAAATATCTGTCAATTTTGAATCCATTAGCATTGTTCGAGCCATTTCCTGTATTGTCTTGTTCTTTCTTTCAACAAATCCATTTTGTTGAGGTGTCCTAGCAATGGAGAATTGTCTTTTTATTCCATGATTGTTGCAGTAGTCCATAAATTCCTTTGAGGTGAACTCTCCTCCATTATCAGAACTCAAGCATTTGATTTTTGAATCTATTTCATTTTCAACCATTTCCTTGTAGATCTTGAATTTTTCAAAAGCTTCTGACTTATTCTTGAGAAATCAAACTGTAGTCATTCTTGTATAATCATCAGCTAATAACATAAAGTGTTTCTCACCTTTAAGCCCTTTGTTCTAGTTGGTCCAACTAGATCAATATGCACAATTTCCAGTGGTCTTGTCATTGAATATTCCTTTGATTTGAACCTGGTATTTGTTTTCTTTCCTTGTTGACAATGCTTGCATAAAGTGTTGGTTGGTTTCGTGATCTGGGGCATTTCTTTGGCTGCTTATCTTTTGTTGATTTTGACAAGGTTGTGAAAATGTATGTGACTCATTCTTCTATGCCATAGCCAACTTTCATCTTCCTTTCCTAGACAACACTTTTCATTTCCAATTTCACTTAACACATATATGTTGCTTGAAGTTCTTGCAGCTGTAGCAACCAATTTCCCTAAACCTTCTTTTCTTATCTCACACTTTTGTGAATCAAAAGTAACTTTATGACCTTGGTCACACATTTGAATCACACTTAAATATTATGTTTCATATCTTCTACTAGTAGAAAATTTTCTTCCTTTTCATTCTTGTTCCCAATTCGGACTTTGCATTTTCCAATGATTTTGGATGAATCATCATTTTCGAAGGAGACTGGTCCATCTCTTTCCTTTCATAATGTAAGAAACTTGTCTCTATCACCTGTCATGTGTTTTGAACACCCATTGTCAACATACCAACCATGTTTCTTCTTTTTAGCTTGTAGAGAAATTGTGCATTCTTCATTGCTATACTAATCTTGCTTTCTTATCCATGTAATTTTCTTAGGTTCTTGTCTGTAATTGTTGTTATTCTCTTGAGGTTCTTTAGGAGGGACTGTCATTCTGCAATCTTTGGCCATGTGTCATAAATTGTTACATTTGTAACATTCCAGTTCAGTGCTCAAAGATTCAAACCTGTTGTAAATTCTTCTTTGTGTTTCACTAGGTCTTCTTGAATAACCCCTTTGTGTATGACTCTCAAAGTTGTTATTATTCATGTTGTTAGCTCTGCAATTCACAACTTTATGTCCAAAATCATTACATGCATAACATAAACCAAAAAATATAGTTTGATACTTGGGAGTTGAGGATCTTCTGAAGGGAGGTGCTCTTATGAATCCTTCTTCTTCTTGAAGCCTATCTATTGGTTGTTGATTATGAAATCTAACTCTTCTCGGTGGAGGAGTATCCCTATATTCTTTCTTGTATATCCATCTATCCCCCTTGATTGTTTCTACATAACTTTTTGTATATGTTTCTTTCTCTCTTGTTTTGGAGCTTGATCCCTTTTTTGTCTGATTGTATCCAAGTATGATCTTGTCAATATGAGATTTTTCACTGTTGATAATGTCATCCAAAACTTTTGAGCTATTCTGCATATTTTTCTTTTGAATGTCCTTTCTTAGTGTGACAATCTATGCTTCCAAGTTTCCAATGATTCTATCCTTTTCTTCGAGTGCTTCTTCAATTCTTTTATCTTCTTCTATTTGAACCTTCATTTTTGTGATCGTTTGTTTTGTTTCTCGAGTGTCTTTTTCTTGTCTAGTTTTGCTTGTAGATTCTTGTTTTTTCTTCTTTTCTCTTCTGATATCTTCTATGGCACACATTAATTCTTCTCGATAGTCAACTTCTTCCTCTTCAATTTCTTCTTCGACTTCTTCATATTCTTCTTCGGCTTCTTCATATTCTTCTTCAGAGTCTTCTTTGTCATAGTCTTTTACTACCATGAATAGAACTCTTCATGTATCATTATCACTGACTTCATCTTCATCTGATGATGAGATGTCTTCTTTGGTGCATAAGATTTTCTTGAAAACTTTCTTTGTAGTTCTTTTTCCTTTATATGAGTGTTTTCCTTTTGAGTAACCTTCATCATTTCTCTTTTTATTATGAGGACATTTGTTAGCAAAATGACCAATACCATCACAATTAAAACAAATTAAAGGAAGCTTACCTCTATACCTACCATTGGTTCCCTTGTTCAGTATTTTGATGAAGTTGACCACTTCTTCGTCATCTTCCAAGACGTCACTATTGCTGCTATATTCTTCTTGTTGATTTTTCTTTTGCTTTGATCTTTTGGATGATTTGAAGGCTGCTTGTTTTACATCTAGATTTTCCTATTCAGTTCTCATTTCATATGATGTGAATATTCCATGCAATTCATCCATGCTTATTGAGTTTAGATCTGATCTTTCTTATAGTGTTGATATATTAGGGTTAAATCTCATAGGAAGAGATCTTAGTACCTTTTGAACAATTACAGATTCTTCAATTTCTTCTCCCAATACGATGATTACATTCACTATTTCATCGACTCATAAGAAGTATGTTGCAATATTTTCATCTTCCTTCATTTTTAGTTGTTTGAACTGACCTCTGTAAGTTTGAGGCTTTGTTTCTTTGACTTTTCTATCTCCTTCATAAATTTTTCGAAGCTTGTCCCAAATCTCTTTAGCGGATTTACAATGTGAAAATTTGGTGAATACCATATCACTGAGACCATTCAAAATTTCATTTTTGGCTTTGGAATTATTCTCACTGAGTTTCATTGTTTTGTCATTTTTTGGTGGAACTTCTGGTGTTGTGCATCCATCTACAATTGACTGCCAAACTTGAAATCCCTGTGCCTGTATATATGTATTCATCCTTATGCTCCAAAAAGCATACTTTTGTCCATCAAACTATGGTCTTCCATTTTTATACAAGTTGGTACCCTCCATGATCTACCTTTCATTGGTTAAACTAATTTCTGAAGGAACCTTCTCTGATACCAATTGTTGGATTACTGAGAGGGGGGTGAATCAGTAATAGTGTAATTATAATCATTTTTCTCCAAATAATACAAGTGTTATATCAATGTAGAATTATTATTCAATAATGAGAAATAAGAAATGAACAATCACACACATACACAATACACCAGTGTTTTACATGGAAACACAAATCAGGAGAAAACCACGAAACGTTTTTTCTTATATGTCTTGAAGAATTACATTCATTAAAAGCACCAACTTCCTTCGTTTTCTAGATGCAACTGGAAGGAGGCTCCAACTCCCTAGTTTCTCAGGATATAACTTGAGGGAAGCTCCAACTCCCCAATTCTCTGGCTACAACCAGAAGGAGGCTACAAAACCCTATGTTTGTTAATGTTTTATGCTATCATTATAGTTCTTTTCATTTCATAAAGACAAGAGCATAATAACCACAAGATCACTGAGAAATACACATCCACAATAGACACAACATTTATCCTGGGAAACCCTCTATGGGAAGAAAACCCAGCAAAAACTTCCTTATCATAAATAGCTTATCAAGAGTTCAAGAGATAACTCAACCAATACAGAAAATCCTCCTCCAAGAGATGCGCCACCCTTCTTCTCCTCTCACCAACTTGAAATGTCAACTTGCCTCATAAGATC
>JASDQU010108803.1:13839-25022 GCA_032191745.1 Picea mariana
GCCATAAATAACCAACTTGCTGTTGGCTTACTTGTGCAGGCCCATAACTGTTCCCATTACTAGTTGGTGAAGAGGGAGACAGTGAGGGCTTCATCTGAGAAGCCCACAAATCATTTCTGTCAAGGGGAAATGGAAATCGAACCATCTTCTGTGATAGTTTACAATCAGAGATCAGATTCTGCTTGCTTGTAGTGTATGAGAACAAACTGGATTCGAAGCTATACGTTGGCACTCTTCTTAAGATCGAAATTTATCTTGGAGTTTCATTCACTGTAGGATTGACTCGGCATATAGAACGGAGAGATAAAGCAAAATCCTTAGATAAGTAGTATATATAGGCAGCGAGTTTACGATGAGATATTGAATTTGAGGCAAGGATGACATGACGATTTACCATTCCTCTGAAGTAACCAGTAAACGTAAAGTTTTTGGAGTCTGTCTACGCGCTGGAAAGTTTACGGTCGCAATGGAAAGAGCAATAGATCCGTGAGCACGGTCGGGAGGTATAAAACTTTTATCTGTATCCTGATTCCTAGCCATTAAAGGTACATCCAACTCATATTTGAATCAGGCATACGAAAACGGGACTCTAAGTAATGTTGTCCTGTTTCATGCTGGCCACAAGAAATGTCACGAGAACCGACCGATAAATGTGAACGTAAAAAAATCGTATGCACACGCACGAAAAGCATTGGGATTCTTAACGTTAACAGCTGTAAGATTTGGCCTCCTTTTTGCAACTACTCATGATACAGGTCAAAGTTTTATACTGCGCAATCGTGCTCATGAATCTATGGCCCTTTACCATCCTATAGTATTATGACTTTCCAATGGACAGACGTCAAAATATCTTCTTCTTAACTCCTTAACTCATCGGAATGGAAGGTTCGAATGTCGTCACCGACTCAAACACTACTGAAAATTATCGGCATGGAAAACGTTGTGTTTTCCACGAAGTTATTTTTTTTTTCTAAATTCTGGTTGAAAATTATCGGCATGGTAAACGTTGTGTTTTCCACGAAGTTTTTTTTTTCTAAATTCTGGTTGAAAATTATCGGCATGGTAAACGTTGTGTTTCAGACAAAGTTATTTTTTTCTAAATTCTGGTTGTTGTTCGATGGATCTATGTCATTTTCATATTTTAAATCCAATATTTAAATTAAAGAACTTGGTATTAAGGTCAATGTTTAAGACAATCCTAGCTAAAATAATTGTGATAAAAAACATATTTCTTTCTGCCATGGATACAGATATTCTCGTTTATTAGAAACGCCATATAACGTTTTCAATGACTGTAACATGCCAAAAGGACTTTGCAAAAATATAAAAAAATTGTATATTATTTGTTTTTAATATATATATATATATATATATTAATATTATAAAACAGCCACCTAAACCGTAGCTGAAAAACGTTGATAGGCAATGACAACCCGCCAAAATACCATTTTGTTTTCAGCGATAGTCCACTGTAGCCAAAACACCATCCTGCCGTCAGGATACTTTACTTTGTTGTTCAAATTACAATTTCAACTTTAAAATACAATTCCAACAACGTAGGTTTATGGAGAATCTCCAACAGCGTAGGTTTATAGAAAATCTATGAAAATGGTTCATGTGTCGTTGAAATTATAGTTCTGTCATATTTTGAAAACTGATTACGTAACCGTTTTGAGTTTATTGAAATTTTTTATGTCATATTTGATCAAAATCGGGCGTGAAGAGACGCTCAATAGGGCACGTCTAATTCAGTAACCTGGGCTCGGCGGACGTCGGTTTCTCCTTCACCTAAGCCCATCAGTATTTATTGATGGGTTTTAAAATCCGCTTCTGTCCACATTGCAAGTGGTTTTTCCGCACGACAATCAATAGACTCCATACATTCTCACCCTCAAGATCTGGTTCTTTGGGAGTACTTTTTCTCACATTGTCATTTAAATTGAAACCCTGGCCATTCATTTCACAATACAACAAACCAGGCAGGGTTTTGAACGCTCAAAGAGCATTGAGCAATTGAGCAATTTATGGAAGATGGCGGGGTTTGCATCCAAGTCAATTAACACAAGTCAAGTCAAGTCCAGCTCAGCGATTTGAAATCTTTGATGAATTAGAAATGTTTATTCTTATTTTCATAAAAAAATAAAAAATTTAGCTACAAGTAACAGTAATAACAATGATCCACAAAAAAAATTGAAACCTATCTTCAGAAAACTCTATTTAAACAAGTAATCCTTATGTCCAAAGTTTGATCTCATAGTTCGAGTGGATCTACATCCTCTACAATAGTTTGGCTTGGGCCCTTTTCAGTCTTGGCTTGGGCTCTTCAGAAAACTCTATTTAAACAAGTAATCCTTATGTCCAAAGTTTGATCTCATAGCTCGAGTGGATCTTCATCGTCTACAATAGTTTGGCTTGGCCCTTTTCAGTCTGCTTGGGCACGTTTCAGTGTCGTGCTGTATCAATTAGAATCTGAATCTTCATGACATTCTATGAGTTTGGCTTAGAATCTGAATCTTCATGACATTCTGTGAGTTTGGCTTGGGCCCTTTTCAGTGTTGTGTTGTATAAATTATAATCTGAATTTTCATGACATCCTGTGATGAGGGTCAAGGGATTGGTATATTGAGAGTAAGGCCAATTTAACCGGCTATCAAACTCTAAAAATGTCAAATATATCATTTTAACTAACCAAACAATAGAAGTAAAACTTTAAAAAGGAAGATCTCACAAATCAATTGAAGAGCACATAAATCAATCGAATCTATAATAAAACCTTAAAAAGGAAGAGCTCACAAATCAATTGAAGAGCGCATAAATCAATTGAATCTATAATGAAGTAAAGACCTAGGGCCGACGGTACTGGATCCTAAGCTTTATCAATCATCTGGAAAACAATTACATTCATATCATGGATTTTAGGAAGGTGCATTTGGTGGGGTATATGAAATGTGAAACATTACTGGTTAAGGAGAGTACCCTAGTACAACATTCTGTAAAGAATTCATCAACACATGGTAAGTTGTATATGAAATGTTAACAGCTGCGCCTTTTGTTGGTTTCAACATTCCACTAACAAGTAGTAAAAAAACTTAAAATATACTAAGTAAAAACTCTAAATGTTTTTGAGTTAATTTAAAAATATAGGTATTAATAATATGATTCTCCAATATTATGTTAATCATTTTTTTTAATAATTAATAGATATATTTTGTCAAAAAAATTAATGATTGAAATCACAATCCTTAGTTAATTATGACAATAGGTGTAGGCTTCAATCTGACCATTTCCAATAAATATAAATTTAAAAATTTTGTATTTGTTTTAGGGAATTATTTTTTTTAATATGATTTGGTGATATAAAATCATATTATCTAAGTTATTGTAAAGATTTTAAAATAATTTTTATACAATTATAAATATTTATTATTTTAGTTCAGTTGATTAGAAGGTAATAGAAGGTGTCTATTTCGAATTAGTCTAAATTTATAAGTTTATTAAGGATACTATACATAATTTTAAAAAGCATTTTTTTAATTTTTCTTAAAAATATATATATATATATATATATATAATAATAAATTTTATATCTATTTGTAAATCAACTATATTATTTTCTTTATTCAAACCAATCTTATATAAATTAAAATGAAATCATAATTATAAATCATACTATTTTTATTTTATTTTTATTAAAATTTATAAATCATATTTATTAACTCTATTAACTTTTGAACGGATAATTGTTTTCGTATAGACAAAGCTAATTGATAGAATTTCATGCAGATATTTTATTCATATGGATCTATGTCATTTTAATTTATTTTTAACTAACGATTTCTGTTAAAATTTTATGTCTATAGCAATGTTAAACTTTTATGTCGAAAGCAATGCATAGACTTAAAAGCCAATTATAGCTAACTTACTTTTCATTTTAAATAGTTTCCAAAATAAATTGGATATCAAAAATATTAAAGAGGAAATGAACATAAGTTAATGTAGAGCTGTATCATGAGTATTATATAAGCTTAATTAAAGAGCTTTAAATTTTATATATTTTGGTATAAAAGAGATATATTAGTAATAGTAAAAGAAAAACTAAAAATTCAATTAGAAATTGAAAAAACTTATTTCCTAAAAGGAAAGAGGACTAACAAACTCATGGAACATATGGATAGGTTTATTCATGTTAAGGTAAGCTATAATAACCATAAATATGGAATAATTAATAAACCTCCTTGTTTAAAAGAGTCAAGAATATTTATAAATAAATAAATATTTATAAATAAAGACCTCATTTCAGAAGATTAAGATGAATTAAGGAAGTTCAAAATGTAAAAGAAGTTAGAAAGGAAGGAAAATGAGGAATAATTAGTAATCCAGAAGTTCTTATTAAGCATAGACACCAAAACTATAATAATAAATATGGGACACTCTAAATCCTCTATTAAAATTGTTATGGAATCTTTTTAAATTTTGTTGTTGTATTTTTTTTTCCTTTTTATTAAATTCCACCATGAATATTTAATTTTCATAAATTAAAGATAAATATGAAAATGGAGAACCTATATGTTTAAAAAAAAAAATCTTATCTATTATTAATTGAACTTTTTGTCAACCCTAGTTGTGAAATGACCTATCCACCTCCAATGTTTCAATGGGAAGATCACTCTAAAGAAATTTTGTTTACAATCTTTAATTGTTGTTGCCCTCATACTATTCCTTACTTTTTTCTTTTTATTGTAACATCCCGCTCTTGCGCGCACTGAGCGAACTCATTCTTTGAGGACACTTTCTTGCAAGTGATCCAAATTATTATATGATTGGTCGTTTGATTATGATAATGAGGTATTATGGATTTGATGATATGTTATTTGGTTGTATTACATAGACAGGTTGTATTGACTGGGTTCTCCTGAGTGTGGAGGACTTTGGACCTCGAGGATGCAGAGGCATTGATGAAACCCCTTCGACTCTGGATCGAGTCAGGGAGTGGACTGTTGGGTTGAATATTGTTGATGTGACATATGTACATATGATTAGATGTTATGATGATTGATTATTATTGCTCACATGATTCGTTGATGGATGTAGGTTGATGATAGTTTGCTGACCAGACTCACATGTGGAGTAGAGGGGTCATGCAAGACAACCAGAGACTTTGAGGGAGAGGTGTGGAAACAACCCTACCACAACCTACTAGCACTCTCCTCATGTCTCGAACTGTAGGTTAACAATTACCTAGTTCGAGAAGACCCACGATGTAGTGAGGGCAGATTGTGACAGTCGCTCATGATGATTCCAAGGGGTGCACAATAAGGTAGGGGCCTTATTCCTTAGAGGCTGTTAGTCTCCCACAAGATCAGCTAGTGGAGTATTTACTCCAGGGGTTTGATGTTTACCAAGTCATTCAAAAGGCGAGTAGCACCCTTGGAGCATGTAGTGCATAGTGAAGGACTCGTCGCGCAAGGAAAACAAAAAGAGATGAGTGGCACCCTTGGAGCACCTAGTGTGTCTTGAAGGGCATGCCATGATTTTAACTGGTAAGTAAATAAACCTAGACAGCCTTAAAATGAATGATGTGATATGTAATATTTAAAAATAATTTTCCCTAATAAAAATGTCGCCCAACCTAGTGAAATTAAAATCTAGGTCTATTTAGAACACGTGGTCAAAAATAACAATAATAATAAATAAAAATGTCACAAGAAGGGGGGTAAGAAATTCAAATTTATTTATTAAAGTCAAAATTATACTGGAGGATTAAAATTTAAAAAAGGGAAATGGTTGTTTTTATCTATTTTTGCTAATTTAAGTTTAGTTAAAAAGAAAAGAGGTAAATGGTTGTTTCATCTGCTAAATTATTTTTTAATTGAAGAAGAAAAAGGGTAAATGGTTGTTTTATCTACACTTGCTAAATTGATTTGAGTTAAAAAGGAAAAAGATGGAAACTTTAAATAAATAGGAAACTTAAAGAAAAATGGGGAACCTAAAGAAAAGGGGAAACATAAAGAAAAAGATGAATGTCTAACTTAGTAAGAAATCTTTCCTTGGGAACTTGCTACTTATGAACTCAACTAGGAATTAAGTAAGTCGTAAGTCATTTAATATTTGTAAAGGAATTTTGGGATGCCAAGGAGAGTTTTTAGGAATGCTTTTAGGAGGGTAAGAGAAATAGGAATAATTAATTATTTAATAAAATTAATTTTCTAGTGCAACTAGGGAATTAGGCGACATGTGTACGAGGGAGGTTTTTCCTAATTAATTAAATGAAAAAAGAATTTAATGAGAATTTGGGAAACCAATTACTTGAAAACCCTATAAAAATGATGGAGGAGGATGAGTATGGATGCTATATTTTTGCATAACTTTACGTTGCTGAATTTTTGACTGAACTTTTCTTGTGAGAGTTGGGATACCTAGCTCGGGTAAAGAGTGGTAGCTTGACCTTGCGAGGAAATGTGGGTGCTAGCAATTCTCTGGTATTGTGTACGTGGCGCCTTTGCGGCTCGGGGGGATCAGAAGGAAGAAGAGTACCCCTAGCATTGGTTGGGAGGTACTGGTGAGGTCACATCGGTTGGCAAGCAGGAGTTCGATGGAGCGCGCAAGAAAATAACTTCAGAGCATTTTCATTTGGACAAGGTACGACTGTTAAAGTTGTTACTTCTAATAAAATTTGAAATTACACATGTTATTTTTTTGTGCTCGGTCAAAGATTTCATTTCCATAAGATTTCTTGCACCTTCTTTCCTACGGTATTTGTAATTCCTTATGCTCGTTGTATTTTGATTTGATTTCCCATGGCGAACCCAACGCCTAATTGCAATGACTTCTTTGTGCTTTTTTTTATTGATAATTATCTTATATGCCTTATCCCTTTAGTTATTAGTCCGTGCCTAAGAATTCGGCCAAGAGCCCAATCGAAGATCGTGACTTCGGTGTTTAAAGACCTATAGATTCTAATGCCCTACTTTCCTATGCATACATAATAAGTGAAGGATAATTTTTTTTCGCCCAGTTATCTATCCCTTACTTACCTTTGCGTTTTTCTTTTCTGATGGATCTCTATTCCTTGCGCCCTCCTTGTGAATGAGTATCTTTGTGTTTTCTTGATTGATTATCCCTACATTTCTTTTGAATAATTACCTTTGCTTTGCCTTGAATGCTCAACTCTACGTTTCTTGGAATGTTTAAGCTCTGAGTTGGAATGATTAATCCCTGAATGTTTAAACTCTGCGTTGAATGTTTAACCTTTGAATGATAAATCTTTGAAGGATTATTCTATGATGAAATCATTTTTCCCAAACTGTATTTTCCAAATCATTTTTGCCAGAACATCATTTCATTTTATGACTTGTGTGGTTGCGTTTTGATAAGTTTGTGATTTTTGTTATGTATTAATGGATAGCGTTGTTGATATGTCTTCATTTTGAGATGCATTAATGGACAACGATACACACAGCTAACCAATTACATTGCAGAGAAATATCATTCATTTCAATTGGTTAAAAGCATTTTTAATCAATGTGAAAATATTCATCTCGTTCGATTTCATTAAATGCAAATCCAACGCGAGGTTATATTTGAGTTCAACCTTTTCAAAGTCATAATTTGTAGAGTTATAAACAAGGTTCCAATCTAAATAACAACATTTGGTCGAAATCTATAGATATCGCAGATTTTAATTTACTAAACATTCAAGGAATTCGATGGCTAGAATCTTGGTCTGAATGTTGTTTTCCTAGATGTGTCCACATTCATTCCTATAGCTAGTTCCTCTTACAACAATTATGGAATCAACGAGTTTATAGATATTGTATAATGGCCATTTTATATTTATGGTATGGCAATGATTTTATATTCATTATATGACAACGATTTTATATTTATGTATGGCTGTGATTAACAATAATATTTTGAAAATGACTTTATAGGTAAATTGTATAATAACGATTTTCTATTTATGGTATAACAATGGTTTCATATTCATTATATGACAGTGATTTTATATTTATCTATGGTTGTTATTTAACAGTAATATTTTGACAATGATTCTATAGATCTTGTATAATAGCGATTTCTACTGATTGTATAAAAATGATTTTAGATTTATGGTATGACTACAATTTTACATGATAAATCGATATTGTTCAATAGACAATGAATTGCATGTGAATGACTGCAAGTTTATACCTTGATTTACAACGGATTTGTACAGAGTATGATAGTTATGGATCTTTATGGATCATGACTGCATTTTTAGCAATATCATGATTGCGTTTTTATGACAATGAATTTAGATATCAATTGTGGTTGCTTTGTGACAACGTGGTAGTTGCATTTTATGGATGTGTAATAGTGCGTTTGTGACTATGTAATTGTGTTGTTGGTAATGGTTGTGTGGTATGTGGTGTATGACAACGATATTATATATCATTATTATTGTTGTATTATTATGGTTTTATATATCATTACAACGATATGAATATATTATTGTTGTTGTGTGGTAATTGTTGTGTGATATGCGATGTATGACAACGATGGTATAATATATATCATTAAGGGATAGCACTATATTTAGATGGTAATATCATTAGTGTTAATATCATTATTATCTCTTATTTTTCATAGACAACGAATATATAGAGAATTAAATTAGACAACAATTATATTTTGTATATGACAGTGAATATTAATGGACCAAATATTATTTTGGGACATCGATATCATTGTTAGATAATTGTTCACATTTATAGTCACATTCATGATAACATTTATCGTCACATTTATGCTATCATTTATGGTCACATTTATGATAACATTTATGATAATAGTAACATTATAATAGTTCACTCCTTCGCACTTAGACATCATTCTTAACAGATAAGGGTTTATGGTTTGTTGGCAAACTCGTTTAATAGCTTGCGTAATATTAATGGTTGGGGGATTAATAGTTTTTAGCTAGAACAGTTAATATTTTAACAATTGATTGGTTATTATGCACCTTGTGCCTTAATTCGAATTGTAAATGGTGGTTGGTCATAGTTGTTCACCACCCATGTTTCCTTGTAGGAACAAGAAATCCTGCAGTTAGTTGCGCAATTTAATTTGAGTGATGTCACCTTACGTTTTGTTGACTTGTTTCTCGGGTGCATGGGTATAGTCTTCATGTATTTTTGTCACTTAATTCGGTCTCATAGCGCATTGGATATTTCTTGGGTTCTTGGTCTAGATATGTTATGTTGCACCAAATTTACTGTCATGCCTATCACCTTGTGATGACATGATTCCTGATGAGTGGATCATTGCGCGCCCTAATGGATCGAGGCAAATTATAAGCTGGCCGGAGTATATGCTTCCTGATGTAGACGTTTGCTCATTGTAATTGATTGTTGGTGCTTGGTTTTATAATGCCTTAAGGGGTTGGGTTTGCGCAACGTAGAGGTTTCTAGTTCATGGTCATCTAAGCCGCTGTGTCGGGTTGTTGATGTTGTCCTTTATCTTGTAGGTGTTGTCTTGCTTATGTCAGATGAGTAGTCATTTTTATCTGTCTTTTGAATATCGCACGTTCATCCAGTTGCATGATGTGCTAGTGTGTTGAGTTGTTGTTTTATGTTTCCTAATCTGCGTGTGCTTTGTTTGTCATCAAATTGTGTTCTTTACATATCGTCATTGTTTCCTTCCTACTTCAAACAAAAAAAAAAATTCACTTGCTTACGTCACTTGTAGTCGTAACGATGGGGTCATTACATTTATGCAATTATTGCAATCTATAAAATCTTATTTCAATGCTAATTTTTATATAATTTTTCATTGCAATCTATAAAATCTTAGTTTAATCATAATTTCTATATGATTTTTCATTTTAGAATCATCTTATTTCAATACTAATTTCTATAAGATTTTTCATTGCAATCTATAAAATCTTAGTTCAATACTAATTTCTATATGATTTTTCATTTTAAAATCATCTGAATTCAATGCTAATTTCTATATGATTTTTTATTACAACCTATAAAATCTTAGTTCAATACTAATTTCTATATGATTTTTTACTTTATGGATTCTAAGTTCCAAGACTATGGTGGAATTATAATAATAAAATTCAAAGTTTAAGATAAAGCCATGGTCTTAGTTGATGTAAATATTAACTAATCTAAATATTTAGAAAGTGGTAAGTTCATTATTCTTATTTAATGCATACACTTTTTTTTCTCTTTTTTACATTTATTGCAATCTATACCATCTTAGTTCAATGCTTATTTCTATATGATTTTCCATTTTATGGATCTAAGTTACGATGGGGTCTTTATATTTATGCAATTATTGATAAAATCTTAGTTCAATGCTAATTTCTATATGATTTTTCATTGCAATCTATAAAATTTTAGTTCAATCTCAATTTTTATATGATTTTTCATTTTAGAATTATCTTAGATCAATGCTAATTTATATACGATTTTTTTATTGCAATTTATAAAATTTTAGGTCAATGTTAATTTCTATATGATTTTTCATTTTAAAATCATCTTAATTCAATGATAATTTTTATATAATTTTTTATTGTAATCTATAAAATCTTAGTTCAATTTTATATGATTTTTTATTTTATGGATTCTAAGTTTCAAGACTACAGTGGAATTATGATGATAAAATTCATAATTTAAGATAAAGCCATGGTCTTAGTTGATGTAAATATTAACTGATCTAAATTTTAGAAAATGGTAAGTTCATTATTTTTATTTAATGTATACACTTTTTTTTTCTCTTTCTTGCATTTATTACAATCTATACAATCTTAGTTCAATGCTCATTTCTATATGATTTTCCATTTTATGGATCTAAGTTACAAGATTATGATGGATAATTATGATGATAAAATCCACAGATTAAGATGAAGCGGCATGGCCTTAACTGATGTAAATATTAATGCTTTGCATTTATCGCAATTTACAAAATTGAATTGTAAATTTTAATTAATGTCAATTTCTCTATGATTTTTCATTTTCAATTTAGTTAAATTCATAAATTCTAATTTCCAAGAATTTTCAATTTCATTAAATTCATAAATTCTAATTTCCAAGAATATGGTATGGAATTATGATAATAAAACCCACAAATGACGATGAAGCCATGGATTTAATTGATGTAAATATTAGCCGATGCAAATCTTTAGAAAATGGTAA
>JASDQU010108803.1:87334-99970 GCA_032191745.1 Picea mariana
TTCTGTTCATTCTCCATAACCGATGTGGATGTTTCTTTCTCTTCAAAGTTCTTGTTGATATTGATGATTTTACTTCTCAATGTGACAACTTCTTCTTCAACCTTCTCAACCTCTTCTTCTTTCTTCATTATCTGAGACTTCATGACTTCCTTTGTTCTTTTCACTTCTTCAAGCTGAATTTTTAATGTGATTATTTATTCTTCAGGTCCTTTCTCTTCTTGATTAAAATATGCCTCACTCTGGTTTAAATCATTAGTTCTTTCCTTAATCTGATATGTTAATATATTCTCTCTCATTTCGACTTCTTCCTTTTGTGATGCTATGTGGGCTTCCAAATACTTCTTTTCATATTCAATATTTTCTTGGATCTTTCTAGCTTCTTCTAGCTAAGTTCTTAAGTTCTCGATGACCTATTAGGCTTCTTCAAAACTATGAACATTTTCCTTTTGTTTCATCAATTATTTTTTGAGTGACTTGTTTTCTTATCTTAGTTCATCTAAAGCACTAATCAATTATGTTGTCTCATTTCATTCATGGCATTCTATTTCAATATGTCTGTGTTTTTCACAATTAAAAAAAAACAACATATCTCTCATGATTATGTACTCTTCATCTTCTAAATCTGTTTGACATGGTGAACATAATTCTTCTTGATCTATATCTTCATCTTCTTTGGAATTTTCGGAATCTACGATGGGTGAAGAATATATGTCATGTAACTTATCCCAAAGTTCTTTGGTTGATGAACATTTACCAACATTTTCTCTTACCAGATTAGGTAATCCTTCCCAGATGAAATCCATTGCTATTTTTTTATTCTTCTTCAATTCCTTCTTGGCTACAATACTTTTCATTTTTTAACTATCATATCCTGTAACAACTGATAGCCAAATGTAAATCCCTTGTTCCTATAAAAATACTTTCATCCTTGTGATCCACATCTCATACTTTAAAACATTCTACCACTAAACAAAGGTATTGCATTCTCAGAATAACCCATGATCTCCTTCCAACGATTAAATTGTTTCCTGAAAAAGATGGCTCTGAAACCAATTGTTGGATTACTGAGAGTGGGGGTGAATTAGTAATAGAGAAATTGAATCCTTTTTAAACACAAAATGAAAGTATTATATCAATGTATCATTATCATCCAATAGTTGCAGAGTAAATAAACAATGAACAAATGAGCAATCATACACATACACGATACAACTATGTTTTTATGTGGAAACCCAAAGCAAGAGAAAACCACAAAATGATTTTTCTTATATGTCTTTAATAATTACATTCATTAGAAGCACCAACTTCCTTTGTTTTCTAGCTGCAACTTGAAGGAGGCCCCAACCCCCTAGTTTCTCAGGCTACAACCTGAAGGAAGCTCCAACTCCCCAATTCTTTGGCTATAACCATAAGGAGGCTACAAAAACTATTTTCTCAGGCTACAACTTGAGGGAAGCTCCAACACCCCAATTCTCTGGCTACAACTAGAAGGAGGATACAACCTTCTATGTTCTACGGCTACAATAGGAAGGTTGTTATAACCCCCTATCTTTTCCCCGTCCAACCACCTTGAAATATAATTAGAATTATGGAACCACTTTCACACTATCACTGTGAGATATATTGTTGTAAACCTATACCAATCAACTTGTAATCAACTTGTACCTCAACCTGTAATCAACTTTCACCATAAACAAGTGGATCAACCATGCACCAACCTGTACCTAAAACTCAACCAAACGATCTCATCAATTTCATCATCCAAATCTGATTTGTAAATCTATAATAGACCTGGTGTGTATGATCACATACCTGCAAACCTTCCTTAATTTTAACAACAATAGACTAGCATTTTATCAAACTTTACTTTAGTCTCACATGACTAATTTTGGATTAGTCAACAACCCTATCTTGAAATAGTCATAACTATGTACCTGTACTGAATAAAGATATGAAAAAGGTACAAAATGTTAGTGAGTGTATTTTATGCAATTCCTCGAGATTTCACTACTTGAAACCTCTCAAAAAAGGACTTATAGAAAAAATGGCATAACTTGTTGAATTCTAGCTTATTCTAGAGAGCGAACTTGTAGAGTGTTCCCCACATGAAATATGTGTTGTTTGGATCTAAAAATGGTAAAGAAAATACTATCAAATGTACTCTAACCAATAAATTTGGTCTTACTAAATTTGGATCTGTTATGAAGAAGTTATGACGTTTTTACCCAAAACACACGTTTTAGACTAGTTTCAAGACTAGCCACAAACCCTATTTTCCATGAAGTGTAACTCCAAAAATACAATGAAACACAATATTAAATTTGTATCACAACTATTTGGATATTTTTCCTCAATGGCCTCCCAATTTCACAGTCTGGATCATTCTAGAAAAAACTTTATTACGAAAATGGTGAAATGACCTGTAAATCACATACCTTAGAAAACATCATCAAAAGAATTGATCATCCCTTGAATTTTGGCCTTCTTTACTTCACCTTCCCTCTAAAATTCGGCTTAGATGTCCTCTCATCACCTCATTCACTTGTATATATTCAATATCCTCAAGTGTGTTTAAAATGAGAGAGCCTTGCCTTTTATGTATACTTTCATGTAGCCTCCTCATGGGGTTACCTTTTAACCATCTTAATCCACTTTTCTTATTTTAGGGTTAGCCCACTTCTAACCACTTGTACACTTAGTAATTTATCCATTAACTTTATTATTTAAATAATTTATTTTGTATCCACTTTGACTTATAGTACACTCATCACTTCACTTTATTATTTAAATTATCTTCTANAATTTCTCCATTAACTTTATTATTTAAATAATTTCTTTTGTATCCACTTTGAATTATAGTGCACTCATCATTTCACTTTATTATTTAAATAAATTCTTCTTTGCAACCACTTAGACTACTTTGACCTTTTGGGGCTTCTAGATGACTCATAAGGGATCTCCAACTTCAAATGGCTATAAATCTCTAACCATGAGTATTTATGTGACGTTCCACATACCATTGTAAATGGCATGACATGTACTATCCATATAGAATAGTCTTTCCTGCAAATATATCAAAACTCATACCATTATCCATCAAACAAACTTGGGTCCATTACTCAAACCTTTGTGCTACCGGAATTTTCTACCAGACTTTCTTCAAGGGTTGACATCAATGACAGCCAACCCAAATAATCAACAGTAGGATACCAAGAAGAAAACACCCAAGACAAGGTGCAAGGACAATCAAACAAAAAGTATGATGAGAAAGGTACCACCAAAAAATTCAACCTGAAGAAAGGTTTCCTGTCATTCCACAAACACTTAACAATCATAACAAAGACCCAATAAGACTCATCAGTCATCAACACCTACCCAAAAACCAAGAAAAAAAGGGTGATGTACGTGAATTTTCAAGGGAAAAGCCCGTATATACGCTTCTTGTGGAAGGATAGCATGCAGATGTATGTGATTGTCAGGAAAAAACCCGCATATATGTGTCAAAACACAGTCAGGCTAAGGATAAGGCTCAGAAACTCAGACTTCAAATGAACAGAGGCTGTCAAGAAGTCATACGACAAGAAAATCAATATAAATGAGAGAAATCTAAAGAGGCAAACACTCCAAACCCCGAAAATGAATATTCCATCCCAGCATGGTCGTCAATTCTGTTACGAGGAAAATCTCTCTATGGCTAGGGGTAAAACACAACAGATGGAAATGACTATAGAAATCAACTCGAATCTTAGGTATGCTACATAAACAAATATTCTAGCAATACAAGATAAAAGGCCTACCTCATCTAGATGTTCGATGAAGTCCACCATTGAGCACTTGAATCAAAGCAATACACCTGCAACTTGCCCTCAACAACCAAGAAATGCAAGTATATGGTGATAATATATAGTGATAGCACATTCAACAACATAATCCATCTACATTCATAATAAATACGCCCATGGAATAACAATTCACATATTTTCAAGATATTAATTGGACAAGAAAAGAGTATTTCTATTAAAATGTAATTAACATAAGTGAATGAATTACAAACTTATGTGTCGGCACGGTTCAAAACCAAGAAACCAAGTCCCCTCTAGTTGGGCCTCCACAACTTCAATCCTCCACCAAAGGTAAGATCATATAAGAGAGACAATGAGGTTCTCAATCATGTAGGGCAGAGCTTGAGGGATGAACAATGTGTTCAAAATTTAAAGTACAAAGGGATGCAGACTCAATATGAAGTGAATAATTTCTCCAGAGTAACTTTTATCTTAAAATTGAATTCTTCTTCTCTTTTCCATATCTTGGATTTGGCCCATTTGTAGCCTTCAAGTGAAACTGAAGTGTTGAGTCAGAATGTTTTCAGTATATGGCAGGTCAAGGATCATGGATCTCATGACGTGACATGGAAACCCAACACGATTTTTTAATTTTTGGCACAAATCCCGATGTACGTGGGTTGTAGTGGTGCAACCTGTGCATGCACATGTTGTACTATAGGTAGGGCCCGTATATGTGGAAAAAAATGTTTTTAGCACAGGGATTTACAAAAAGGGACTTCAAGTCTTCATAGGGAAATGGAAAAAGCTGTGCAATTTTTCATAGGGTAAGGCAGATCTTGCTATAACATTATGTCTATAGTTTTTTATAGCTCGTGTTTCTTGGAGGATGTAGTGAGCCAATAACAACGACTATTAGTTGTGTGTATAGTTTGTGATCATTGTCTGTTTGTAAAATAGGTCACTTTGTAATATAGACTTATTTTCTATATTACTATCAAATACAACACACTATGTACTTAGATAGATGAAAGTATGTCAATAGAATGATTCAGTATCGAGACTACTTGTCTGACAAATGTAACAAGCTATGTATTTTGGCAAGAAGAAGTATGTCAATATTTGTTAGTCATTATATATATGTCATTGATGGTCATAAGTGATCGATTCTTCCATGAATGAAGTGGTAGATCAAATGAATGGGCGAGAAAGAGTGTAGTATACGAAAGTTCATAAGTGGATCAAGATGTTGATGAAGACCAGATCAGACAGAGATCAATTTTTTTTTGTAATATATGTTTATTTCATTGTAGTATTTTTTTTCTAATGTATGCATTTAGGGCGGGTGTTATAATTAATTCTCACCTTAGAATCAGTTTGAGTTTGTTAAAGATTGTTGAGATGTTATCTCAACCTCTATCTCCAAGTTTGGAATAAGTTGAATTTGACAACACTTATCTTGATGTATTTGTATTAAGAGAATAAGAGAATATGATTGATTTTTTGTCTATAACCGATTTTCTTTCTATTAAACTATTAACACTTTAATAATGTATTAGTACATTAAACTATACATTGATTGATTGATTGATACATTAAAAATGTAATGTATTGCATTAATATATTAATGTAACGTATGACTTAAAATATTAATTTACATTAGTTTATAAAGTAACATATTAATATATTGACGAGTACATCAATAATTTCATGTATGAATTAATTTATATATTAAAAAATTATTAATTGATACATTATGAATGTATTAATACAGTAATAAAATAATACATTAATAACATATTAAATGCATCAATGAATGCATTAATAAATACATTACTAAAGTATTAATACATTAATAAACTAGTAAAACATTGAACTTAATGTATTTAGTAAGTCATTATTAAAGTATTAATATTTTAACAGTACATTATTACATTGTTGTAATATATAAATTAAAGTATTAATACATTAAGAATATAATGTATTAATTAATTAATACATTAATACATTATTAAGTAATACATTGCTAATCCCCCGGATGGGGTGTTACCTGGCAACTGCATGTCACATGGCGCACTGGCACCAAGGGAAGTTAAAGAACCTCACCACCAACACCCTTCCCAACTCATTTGACATGCCTTTCATTTACTCTGAGTAGAGCATAGAGCGTCAGGACAGTCCATCAACTCTAATGGTGCTTCAAGTCTAGCTTATGGGCACTGGTAAGATTCCTCCTACCCACAACACTTAGACATTAATGATGACCATTTTCATCGCCTCACACATAATTATACATGGATTTCCCCACTACTTCCCTTATCTTCATTTTTCATCCTCAGTCCCTCATTCTCCCCTGGATGTCAATCTTTGGATCTCCCACACCTCTATTTTACCCATAGGCTTGGATTCATTATTTCCCATGACAGAGGCAAGTCCAAGTGCAAGCTGACCTACTACAGTCAGGTAGGAAGGCACTGACACACTTGACCTGCAACTCTATCTCCCTTTCCAGGAAGCATCCCAACCCATTCTCCCCATTCTGGTCAGAACTTGGACATGGAAGCCCAAGTAGAACCTCACTCACCTATCTAAGTGCCTAATTATGGAGCATGCATAGTGGACGAGGAGATTCCTCTTCACTGGGTGGAGATTTCTCATCAATTACACGATGTTGGCAGTGAACAAATGACACCAGAAGGTATTGAGGAGCTTGTCATGACAGGTTGTTTGGTAGAGGAGGATCTTCCTCCTCTGTTGTCGGATTGTTGTAATAATTTCACTGACCCCAGTGTGGAAGACCCATATATCAAATGGGGGAAATTATGGAATGAGGAGGAAAGGCACGATTCACCCAAAGTGCCAATGCAATGGGCCCTGGACAACCATGCCTCACCCATAACGTGGAGGCTCACGAAGGAACACTTGGG
Source organism: Picea mariana (assembly GCA_032191745.1). NCBI lineage: Eukaryota > Viridiplantae > Streptophyta > Pinopsida > Pinales > Pinaceae > Picea > Picea mariana. Next base: position 94,044 of record JASDQU010108803.1, read on the forward strand.
CCTCATTTTCAAGATGAGGAGGGACCTGGTCGAGAAGATGCATAACCAAATCCTCCTCAACAAGCGCATGGATCTTCTATTTGATTGTTTATCAGGAGAACCCACAAAGAGCCACTTCGTGACATGCTTCCAAACTTATTCCTTCATGGTTAGCAAGGAAGAAAGCCTGTGTTCACCTCATGTTTAGATTTTCTACTGTTAATTTTCTGGTCTTAGTTTTTTTGTTTTTTGGTGCCATGAAACTCTGGTGCACTATCTCATTAATGAACTATGCCAATTGCTTGTTCAGGTTTCCATGCATATGGCTGAACAAGTGGAAGGCTATTATGATTTTTAGACATTTGTCTCTTTCTAGTTTATGAATAGTGTCACCTATTATGGTTTCAACACCCGTGGTATAATAGGTGGCGAGTATTGATGTACTCTTTTGACAAGTGTCGCTTTTGATGTCATAAGGTAATACAATCTCTTTTTTATTTACAAAAAAGGGTAATACATTGCTAATGTATTAATACACTAATAAAGTAATACAATAATAATACATTATTAAAGTATTAATACATTAATAATTACATTTTTAATGTATCAATTCCTTAATAAATACATTATTAAAGTAGTAAGACATTCATAATATATTATTAATATATTGATGCATTAATACATTTATTGAAAATTCCCATGTTTGACTATGGTTGAACATGATCATGGTTTCTTATGGTCATCACTATGAATTACATTAATACATTAATACATTAATGTATATAGTAATGTATTAATTTAATCAATTAATAGTGTAATACATTTTTAATAAACACATTACTAAGGTATTAATACATTATTGTATAATGTAATGTATTAATTAATTAACACATTTATACAATATTAATTAATACAGTGTTATTGACCCAATGAATCCTTTGACCAGAGATACCCATTACCTCAGGATCGTTGAAGCTTATTGGATGGTCAAGGCATTGGTAGCCCAGGTTGTCGGCGACACTAGGCAAGTGAATGCCAAAATCCTCCAAGATATTCACATTTTGGAGGGTAAATTTGAGCTTTATTTTGGGGCCCAACACGATATCAAGTTTAGGGTTAATCAACCAGATCAGTTCCTGAATCAACATAAGAAATGTCAGGATGCCAAGTCTCCTCCAGGATCCTTCCAATGCCCAATTATGGTCGACGTTGGGGATGAATAGCTTCGGGCAAAGGATGGTCAACCCTGAGAAGAGACTGTTCGCAAAGCCAAGCAGGAAGCAAAGAGTCACATCAACACATCTGAGATTAACCAAGCGCTAGTTCGCCTGTAGGTTTTGAAAGGTTGTTATGTTTTGTTTTTTTCTATTTTGTCTCTGGTTAGCTTGTTAGAGACCCTATGATCTTATCTTAGGATTTAGTTATGGGACCACCTCTGGAACTTTGTATAAAAATTTTCAACTATGATTATCTTGGAGGCTCTAAATAGAGTTTAGGGGTCTCGTTTACTATTTTGGTAGACCCCCTCTTCAACCCTTTTTGTACTATATTGTGATATAATAAAAGTTTCTTGAATTTTTTAGCTTACATATATATGTGAATCAAAGTAATACAATAATGAAATATTCATACAATGATACAGCAATACTTTAATAGTACATTAATGAAGTAGTAATACATTCACTATAATGATGTTAGTAAAACATTTTTAAAGTTGTAATACATTAATATATTAATTGAAAATGACCATAGTTGACTATGGTTGACCATGATTGTAGTTTACCATGGTTGACAATTACCCTCGTTGATGATGGTTGACCAAGGTTTATTATGGTTGACTATGCCCATGGATAAACTTCGTTCACCATTTGAATTGATTATGGTGGGCCATGTTGATTAACTTTAACAAACTTTTACTATGGAACTACTACATTGCAATGTTGATCATGTTTTGTTCATCATATCGCGACATCGGGTTTTGTTTGTCACATTGTGACATCAATTTTTTTTTGTCACATGGCATCGTAAGGATATGGTCATCAAATTACGATGAAGGGTTTTTGTTTGTTACATTATGGTGTTGAAATAGGTTTGTCGCAGTGTGATAGAGGATTATGTTCATCACATTATGACAACGAGAAATTTTTATCTCATTGGAATGTTGGTCTATGTTTGCAACATTTCCAAGTTGGTTTGTGTACATCACATTGTGAAAATGGGTCGTGTTCATTCCATTGCAACGTTTGGATACGTCTGTCCCAATGCGACATCAAGATATGTGAATCAAATTACAACGTGAGGATATTTTTTTCACATTGTGATGAAAGGGAAATGTTTGTCACACTACAATGATAGGGATGTGTTCGTCATATTGTGATGATAAGGCTGTGTTCATGAAATTGTGATGATATGGTTTTGTTTGTCAGATTGCGACGATAGGGATATGTTCTTCATATTGCGATCGATGTATGTGTTCCTCACATTGCGATGATTATATATGTTCGTCATATTGTTATGTTGCTATGTTTGGTAGATTTCAATGTTTCTATGTTAGATACATTGCAACGTTTGAAATTTTTTTTCTCTCTGCAACATCAGAATATGTGCATCACATAAAAATGAAAGGAAATGTTCATCACATTGCGACGAGAAGGAGATGTGCGACAAATTGTGACGTCTATTTATGTTCGTCACATTGCACCATTATTATCCACATTGGGATGACATGCCTATGTTTGTCACATTGCAACATTAGTTTATGGTCATCACATTGCGATGTTGCTATGTTCAACAGATTGCCATGTTACTATGTTCGTCATTTTGCGACATGACTATATTCAACATGTTGCAACATTATTGTGTTCGTCACACTATAATGCATGCTTTTGTTCATCATATTGGAATGTCGGTACATGTTCGTTGCATGACAAGGTTGGTTTTTGTTCGAAACCTTATGAAAATGAAGTTTTGGCAAAGTTTAAAAAAAAAATCTAACTAAGTGTTTCCTTTGTGAAAAAGATAGGAACTTTGAACTGATGCAGTATAATTTGTAAAAGGAAACTGAGAATCATGCTTGTTCTAAGGACATTGATAGCATATGATCTTGAACACTAAACGCTATCCCTTCCAAATAAGCATATATAAAAGTAGAGTATGCATTTTGGTGTTGCAAATTGTGATTGTCACGAAAACACAAAGGAAGGGGTTAAATGAAATTGTGATTTATAATAGTAAATTATTTAACTGAAATCCATTTACGACTAAGTGTGATCGATTTTGTGGTATTCTTTTTATGGATAGATTCATACAACTAACGTGTTTATAAAAGGGCACTCTAGGTGAAACTGCTTTTCATCTTCAACTCTTTCAGTGTCACAAAGGTGACAAATTCTTTCATTTCATGTTGTTTTCTTTTTATATATTATTTTCCTTTTCTATTTTATAATGAAATAAAATTTTCATCAAAATTAATTTTTTTTAATGGAATCTTTCATAAAGATATGAAAGATATTTATATCTTCTTACACATTTAAAATATCCTAATGTCATGTCCCTGAGGTGTAGGACAATCAGTGATGGAGTGTGCTGTTATGGTACTCAGTGATGTTAAAGTCATCAGTTCGAAACCTGCGGGGACAAAAAATCCATCCATGTTAAGGGTTGGTGTGGCTCAGGCCGGGTGCAATCCTCGGGTAATTTTGACGGCTTAAATTCCTCTGAGTCGTGGTTTCTCAGCCACAAGCTAGTCCTGCAAAAAATATTGTTATTAGACATTTTTTTTTTAAATATAAAATATTGTCTTTTTCTATATATATAAATTATTAGACTTTTCATTTACAATGAACATTTTTTCTTAAAAAATAAATAACACAATCATTTAATATTATTAATTTTTGAATTTAATATTTTATTTATTTGATGTGGTTATTATTATTATTTGAATTTGTTCAATTAGTTATATTTTATGTCTTGGTATTTTGGACACTATTTTAAATAATTTAATTTTAACCATAAAATATTTATATTTTGGATGATAGTATTTTGATTATTATTTTAAATAATTTGTTTTCGGGTAAACCAAATTTTTTATTTATTTATAAGAGATATCAAAATAAAATATATAATTATAATAAAAAAATAAAATAAAATGATCCATAAATTATTAATAATAAAATTAAATTTTGAATATATTAATTAAAATCACTTAATTAATTTTATTGTATAATTATTATTATTTTTTAAATAGTAAATATAAAAGTTATATAAAAAAATTCACAAATCAAAAAAATATCATAATAAATTTTGCAACCATCAATTCAAAAATAAAATTCATTTTTTATTTTATATATCAATTCAAACATGTTTAAGTAAGTATTTCCTTGTTAAATTGGAAAACTTAGATAATGTAAATGTATTTAATAATAAATATGGATATATATATTTTTAAAGAAAGATGTAAAATTTTCAATACTTAACTAATTAATAATAAATGAATTGATATTAACTAATAGATTTATATTATTAATTTTTATTAATTTTTCATTTTCTAATATTATGGTTAAAATTGCTTGCTAAAAATAATAATAATACTTATATTTTATGTCCAAATTTTTTGACAATTATTTTAAATAATATAATTTCAATTAAAAAATATTTATATTTTGTATGTTATTATTTTGATTATCATTTTAAATACTTTACTTTCAAGTAAACAAATTAATATTTATTAAAGTTTATATATATATATATATATATATATATATATATATATATATATATATATATATATATATATATAATAAAATAAATAAAAATGATACATTAATTTATAACAATAAAATAAAATTTTAAATATATTAATGAAAATGATTTAAATGATTTTATAATAATAAAATAAAATTATTTAAATGATTTTATTCTATAATTAAAATTTTAAAAAATATTAAATATAAATTTCATTTAAAAAATTCAAATTTAAATAAACAATTTTTCATAATAATTTTTCTAATTATAGATTCAAAAAAAATGTTAATATAAATCAAAATTAGATTTATAGAGTTTAAGTAAGGTTATTAATGACTTTAAAAATAGATTATTGTTTTTTTTGTTTGTTAGTTTGTCCGTAACTTGTGGGACTAACCTATGGCTGAGAAACCAACCCTTAACATCGTTCGATTTTTTGTCTCTTGAGTTTCGAACCAGTAACTTTAACATCACAAAATATCTTAACAACATACTCCATCACCAACTTTCTTACACCTTGAAGACAAAAATAAATTATTATTATTACTATTATTATATAAAGATAATATAAATAATAATAAAAATAATATAAATTAAATTTCTATATAATATAACATAAATTAATTATGTTCATAATATACATAAATTAATTAAGTTGATAATATAATAATAATTAATTTTGATAAAAAAAAATTATTTAATTATAAAATATAAAAAAAAAATATTAATATAATATAAGATAAATTAATTATGTTCATAATATAGTAATAATTAATTTTGATAAAAAAAATGATTTCAATATAAAATATAAATATATATAGTATAAATTGAATATCTATGTATTATAAGTATATACCCTTCACGGATGGGGTGTCTCTCCTATATGCATTTGTATACGGAGCTTGCGGCGCCACCTAGTGCATTGTAAGCATCTCATACCGGGTGGCCTTTATTACCCCAACTCCATTGTCGGACCATCCATCACATACTTACCCTTCAACAGGTGCGATGAATGTCTGAATCCCCTTCTCTGGTACCACCGGCCTGCAGGGCATTAACGCAATAGTTAAGGAAGGTTTTATTATTGAAATAATGGAAGATTCGATGGCACTAGCATTCGAGCCTGTCCCTAAATACGGGCACCTCCGTCGAGCTTTTCATCTCAGCACCTCGTTCGTCAACAGTGAGCATCATTCTCTTGTTTT
>JASDQU010108803.1:108897-142621 GCA_032191745.1 Picea mariana
CAGCCCTTGCTACGTTAAGTGCATATGATATCAAAGAGACGGTGAACACGAATATGCGATCAGCTATTCCAGTCACAGTCTTTTCCTTCGGCTCTCCTCGCGTAGGAAACCCAACCTTCGCCCGACGTATGGAGGAGATTGGCGTCAAGGTTCTCAGGTTGGTAAACAAGCACGATATGGTTTCCAAGGTCCCTGGATTTTTTATGAATGAAAGCATGGGATGGCTCAGCAAACTCCTGGATTGGCTTCCCTGGACATACTCGCATGTGGGCATCCATGTTTCTCTCGATATCGAAAGCTCCCCGTTTCCCTCTGACTTTCATAGTTTAGAGGTTTATCTACATTTACTCAGAAACAAAGCGATCAAGTAAATGTAGATAAACCNTTTTTTATGAATGAAAGCATGGGATGGCTCAGCAAACTCCTGGATTGGCTTCCCTGGACATACTCGCATGTGGGCATCCATGTTTCTCTCGATATCGAAAGCTCCCCGTTTCCCTCTGACTTTCATAGTTTAGAGGTTTATCTACATTTACTTGATCGCTTTGTTTCTGAGTAAAAGCCTTTCAAATTTTCAGGGAAAGATACAGCTCTTTGGATCCGGTTCTTGTCAACCAAAGCTGCCATTTATTAATAGAAAGGCTTCGTATACCACCCTACTGGTGGCAAGAAATAAATAAAGACCACCCCAAAAGGGTGGATGGCAAATGGAGATGGCCCGCCAGATCCCTAGATCTCCAAACGCAGACTGCAACCCCCTTCTATGTTGACCTATGATTAACGCCGTTGTTCAAAATCTTGTATGTTGACCTATGATTAACACCGCTGTACAAAATTTGGTTAGGAATTTAGAAGTACCTCAGGAATTGTAAATTTAGGTTGAAATTTCACATTTTTGTTCAAATTTCACAATTCTATTGTTTTAGAGTTTCTTAATGCTATTGATTTAGTTTGTAATTGAAGAAATAAAAGATGCGTAAACAATTGCATAGCTGGATTTCAGCGGTGGTTATAATTTCACCAAAAATTGAAATACATAAAACTTTAGATTTGTTCCAAATTAATTCATATAAAATACTATTATTTAAAGTCGTTGTTTTCTTTCTTACTAAAGTTGAAATGAAAAAATAATTTGGTTTCTAACTTTGAAATGTAAGAATTTTGTTTTTATTATTTATTTAAAAATAGTGATAATATTAAGGGGAATAGCTACAAATTAGTTAACTCTCCAATCCCCGTCTCAAGATTGTATTTATATTTCTTTTAATTAATTTATATGTTTTATTCAAATTAAATATAGATGCAAGCCTTTCTAAACAATTTGTATATATACATAAACATTTTTTTTAATCATTAATATAAATTATTAAAGATAAAAATATTTTGTTATAATTATTTTATTTAGAAAATATTAATATATAATTGACAACTTAATTTTATTTTCTAATACACAAATCATAAACATAAATAATTATTATTCCAACATTTTTAACATATACATGATAAGAAAAAAATAAAATAGTAAAGAAAATATCAACATATAATTAATATCCCATGGATGGGGTGATACTTGTCAAGCATTTAACATTCTTCCTGCAAGGAGTTAGTGCAAGGAGTTAGTGCCCTGGGATAGTCACAGAAGTTTAATCGTGCACTAGGCTTCGTTCTCCGAAGCTTGTACAATGCATCAAGGTAACATCGCCTTAGCATTCATGGAACCCCAAACTGTTATTTCTCTTGTCGATATACATGTAATCTCTTGGTGTGGTTCTTATCTCATGTGTTTTTCCTTGACTATGGAGTCAAATCTCTATTAATTTTATTTTCCCCGCATCGAGCTTCTTCTTCAATTCCTCCCCTATTGGTGTCGAAGCCATGCCTTCTGAGAGAGGTAGGCCCAAATGCGGGCTGGTCTACTAGATTCTAGTAGGTCAGCATCGGTGCACAGGCCCACCCTCTCTTTCTCTCAATCCTGGTAGCATCTCTGTCAACCATCCTTATTCTGACCAAAGCTGGGGCGATGATGCCCAACCTACGCCCCAATTGCCTGACCCAGAGATAAACTATGGTGGTTACATAGTGGAGGAGGAGATTCCTCCTAATTGGGAGGAGGACATCATGGAACAGAAAGAACCAATCGACACTACCCTCCTTTTGAATTATCATGATATTTTCATGGGCAGTTGTGTGATGGAGGAGAAAATCCCTCCACAAAAGTAGGGCGACTTCATGCAAGGTGCAACCCCCAATATCAGTGGACCGCACAATGAAACCACCGAGATTGATTGGAATGATTTTTGGGTCTAGGCAGAGACCCATCTAAACTAGCATACGGGTGAGCCAACCCATCCAATCTTGGAAAGCCACGATTTGCCCAGTTCTCCCAGACTTATGGAGGACCACTTAAATATGATATTTGAGATGAGACGAGACATGGTTGACCAGCTTCACAACCAACACACCCTCAACAAAAATCTGGATATGCTATTTGATTCTCTGTCAAGCGAGCCTACGAAGAGTCATTTCCCAACATGCTTCGAGTCGTTTTCCTTCATCATCCGCCATGATGGAAGTCTCAGTTCACATCAAATTTAGTTTCTTTATTGTTATGTTATCAGTCTTAGTTCAGATGCATTTACAGTCAAATTATGTTCTAGACAAACTTTGGTATATTGGCTTGCCTATGAACATTGCAAGCTACCTATTCTAGTTTCCGTAGCATTTTTTGGTGGGTTTTGATGTATGTTTGAACATGTATCACTTTTTTGACATCTTAAAATAATACAAACTCTTTTTTATTTAAAAAAAAAACATATAATTAATATCCTTTTTAAATAACTATTATAGCAACATTTTATTTTGGATTATAAAATTTACAATAAAGAAAATAAACCAATTTAATTAGACTTTTTTTTCTATCTTTTATTTTATTTTTATAATTTTATTTTATTTGTCCAAATTAAACTAAAAGTTACATAATTCTTTTTATATTTATATACTATTTATCTTGTTATTAATTTTTCTTTCTATTTGGATTTATGTAAATATAAAAACAATACCATACTAAAACAAATATAAAGATAAGAGTCCTATTATACCATTATTAACAAATTTTCCCTCCTTCAATGCAATCCTTCTTAACTTGGTAGAGAATTAAAAAATTCTCAACTATTTTTATAACTTTTATAATTAATATTTAAATATCAATTTGGTTATCATGTTTTTATAAATTTTATAATTAATATTGGTTTGCATGTCTTTATAACTTTTATAATTAATATTTATTTTTCAATCATGTTTTTATAAATTTTATAATTAATATTGGTTTGCATGTCTTTATAACTTTTATAATTAATATTTATTTTTCAATTTGATTCATAGATATAATCACATATTATAATTTTTTTCAAAAATGATTTGAAAATGCCATTATATTTTTAAAATTGTGAAAATATATAACATTAAATTTTTAATAATTATTATTTATTTTCTATATTTTAATAATTATTATCTACTTATTTAAATATTTTCTCTATGAAATATTATTTACATTAACCATAAAAAAATATACACTGAATTAAATAAATAAATAGCATTCTACAAAACAAGATTCATTCACAAAACTTTCAAAAAAAAAAAATATCAAGTTCTTCAACTTTCCTGTAGAAATATATTAATTGATATGCATTCTTTCAAATCTCTTTGTTTGAATTGTTGTACCCACTGCATGGTATATCCCATCTTTTTCCAGCTGCATTTCTTTCTTTGATAGTTGATCAACTTTCTTATTGTATTCTCTATATATGTGTTGTGTTTTTAGTTGTTGAAACTTCCTGCTCAACACTCGAATCTTATTGTATCCTCTATATATGTGTTTTTCTTTTAGTTGTTGAAACTTCCCGCTCAACACTCAAATTTTTTTCATCCAACGATTAAGAGAAACCACCTATAAATTGTTTTCATGAAAAAACCAGTCAATAATAATCTTCGAGTCTCCTACTAGTTGTAAATACACCACAGGGCTAAATGTTCACCCTTGGTATTAGTTCCAGTACCATAGTTCATATTAAGGCTGAAAATACCCAAAAATGGACATTTTAAAATAGCATCAACCCCACATTTTGTGCCCTTACATTGTGAGGATGCATAAAAAAATCTCACTGCCAGGTTCCAGTTTAACAAGGGAGGCCTAGCAATCCTTATATGCTGAACAATTAATGTGTAATTTTTTTCACCAAAGTCCTGTATAATTCTATTGCAAACCATGACCGGAGATGGTGTATGTTCATAAAAAATAAGCAAGTTGATGTGCTTCCAAATCTCCCAAAAAATATAACAAGGAATTTATTTCCAGTATTCCATCTTTCTTATCCAAAACTGAAAACACTCATTAATTTTTCCTCCCTCCCATAACCTATTTATTTTTAGTTCCTTTAAGATTGAAATCCATATATCTTTGGTGAATTGGCACTCAAAAAATAGTTGATTCAAAGTTTCCTCATTTTCTCCATAGAGGACACATCTGCTAGGTCCAATCAACCCTCTTTTTGTCAAATTTTCCCAAGTGAGAATTTTTTGTTCAAACATTAACAGACGACATAATTTAACTTTAAAAGGTACCTTCTACTTGCAAAGTTCTATGTACCAAGACAATTGACATCCCTATGTATCCTCCAACATTTGTACTTCATAAGTTGTTTTGGCATTAACATATCCTCCTTTTGTATTCCACGACCACACTAAAGTACCCTTTTCTGCATTTAATTCAAAACCTGACCCAACTAAACCTTTAACATATTTATCCCATTCCTCTTTTTTCCCTCCCTCTAGACCAAGAGTCTCTACCTTCTTCCATGTTAATGAACTTGAATCCTCAATATCAATTGTCCCTGCTTGTGCAAGAAATTGTATCCCTTGTGAGTGCAACATACTAATTAAATTCTTTGACATTTTATAATAAGATGGTGACCCAATCATTGGATCTACTCCAATTCTAATGTCCCACCAATTTCCAGAATTCCAAACAAGCCAATCAGTTATGATGGATAATGAGGATGTTAATGCTCTCCAACAATTTGACATACCAACCCAATTTTTCTTACCTTCCCTAAACCAATCAACAACAGTTTTGTTTTTCAAATATTATTTGTGAGCCACTTCATGCCAGAGTCCAGGAACCATTAGGAACCTCCACAAGATTTTTGCTACCAAATCTTTTCCAAAAGAAAAAATATTTTTTGTACCCCACCCTCCTGTCTTTTTTGGTTTAGCAATTCTTTTCAAGTTTACCAAGTGCATAGCTTCTTTTACTTTTTTGCCAGTCCATAAGAAACTAAACATCCTTCTTCTAATTTTGTTTAATAGGCTTTTTGGAATATTAGCCAATGAGAGCCAGTAAACATGTATGCTTTCTAGTACAGATTTTACAAGAGTGACCCTGCCCCCTAAAGTAAGCCATCTATGACTCCAATTCGAGATTATTTTTTCAAATTTTTTCTCAACCTAGCTCCAGTCTGCTACTGTATAGCAATTTGGTTTAATGAAGAAACCTAGGTACTTAAAACCAACCTCTAACGGTTTAACTTCAAAAGGCAGTATCTCTTTCAAAACTGAGATCTCCTCTTCTATCCACCCTACTTCCAGAAATAAATACTTTTGTGGGTTGAAGGACATCCCCGCCACCTTGTAGAATAGATCAAGTACCTCCTTAAAAAAAATTCATTATGTGATGATTTCGTTCCCAAATAATAAAACTTCATCCATAAATATTAAGTGTGATTCTTATACCTTTTGCCACTAAAACACCTTCAATTTTCCTTTCTACAACCAACTTCTGGATAGATCTACTCAATCCTTCTACAACAAGTAGGAATAGTAATGAGGATAATGGGCATCCTTTCCTCAATCCTCTTGAACTTTTAAAAAACCTGAAAGGGATACCATTAACTAAAACAACAAAATTTGGAGTAGATACACACCCCATAATCCAATATGTTGCCTCTAGACTCAGTACAACCTGAAGTAGGACTAACCATAAGAAACCCCAATCCACCTTGTCATATGCCTTCAACATATCCAGTTTAAGGACCAAATATTTGTTATTTTTTACCTTTATACTATGCAAGGCTTCCTGTGCCACTCCAATGGAATTTGTTATTTGTCTACCCTCCAGAAATCCAAATCGTTCCTTTGATAAACATGTTGAAAGTGAGTCTTTAATTATGGTTGCAATAGTTTTCATGATAATGTTGTACGCCAAATTGGTTTAAACCCCTAAAACGTTTATGGCTTATCCCTTTTAGGAATAAGGGCTAGAAATATAACATTCAGAGCTCCTGAAACCCTACCTTTTTGTCTAGAATCTTCAACCACCTCCACAAGTTCATTGCCCAAGAGATCAAAGAAAGCCAGGAAGAATTCTACAGTCCATCCATCCGGCCCAAGAATTTTTGATGCAACAAAACCTTTAAGAGTTGAAATTATTTCAGGTAAAGTAACAAGATCAACAATTCTAAGGCCCTCTTCCTAAGAGAAAATCCTAGGATAAGCATTGATAACTGACAGTTGATTGGAGATAGTGAGGTTTCCCTGAAACTTAAAGATGTTCTGAAAATACCCAATGGAATCATTTTGTAGGCCCTATTGACTTGATACAATTGATCCATCCTCTTTATTAATGTTCCAGATAACATTATCTTTTTTTCTAGAGTTTTCATATGCATGAAAAAAATTAGTATTCCTGTATCCTGATGCAACCCAATTTATCATACTCTTTTGTCTCCAAGTTTCCTCCTCCTGAGTTAAGATGAACAATTTTCTCTTTTCTTTTTCTAATACCAATACTTTGTCATCCTCCTTCTAAGAACCCCCTGAAAAGTCAGAATAAAGAGTATATAAATAAAATTCTAGTTGCAACAATTCCTCCTTTGCCAAGAGTTTTTTGTTTATTTCCCACTTAATAACCAATGACTTAAGAAGTTTGATTTTTTGAACAAGTGAGTCCATAGGATTTAAAATCTCTGTCTCCAAGAGTTTGTTCCAAGACAATCTCACTAAGTTTACAAAATCTGGTTCCTCCAACCATGCATAATTGAATTTAAAAGGATAACAATGCTTTTCCTTTTCTTGTTCTAAATGTAGAATCAATGGCATGTGATCGAAAATCTTAAAATTACTCACCCAAGATCTGTATCTGAGTCCTAACAAGGCTAACTTCTCATTTATCAAAAATCGATCCAATCTCTTAGCAATGTAATCATGATCCCCTCTTCCATTTCTCCAGGTAAGCAGAATTTTTATTGGCTCAACATCAACCAGACCTTCATCTTGTATCAAATGGCTAAAGTAGGAGTGCAATGGATCCAATCTAGAGTGGGGACCCCACACTTCTCTATTTGAAATGGTAAAATTTAAATCGCCTCCCAAAATTAGGTTGTGATCTTTGAGCAACCCAATCCTCTTAATCTTATCCCAGAAAAACTATCTCTCTCCGTATGGGCCATAACAATTAACCATCTTCAGCCTTTTGTTTATAACTTTTACCAAACCATCCAAAAGTATCCATGCATGAGTCAGAAAATAAGAGAAGTCATCTCTTCTCAGATTCCATGCAGATAACAAATCGGTCGATAAACCTAAGGAATCCACCCCACATAAATTCCATGTAGGCAGGAATTTAGTAAAAATATCCCTCACTTTGAGTTCACTGACCATAGTTTCCTTGATAAGAAGAATGCCCAATTTTACAGGAGATAAAAACCTTTTGAGGGCTAAAAAATTTGGATCACCCCCGACTCCTCTAACATTTAAGGTTTACTAAAATCATTTTTTAACCCTTACAAGGACTTTCTGAGCTCTAAGCGCCCTTGGACCATTTATAACCAAAAATATTGAAATAGCATTAGTCTCCTTCTCTTTTCCTAGCTTCCTAGCACTTCTCGTTTTGAGCGCAGAAAAATCTTTTTTCGGGGCTCCAAACACAACCCCTTCAAAGTTAGTTGAATCTCCCACCAAACTACACACTGAGGCTGTTTTCAATTTCTCGTCCAAAGGGACCTTTACCGAAGACGAAGACAGAGGTTCTCCTCCCGAGTAGATTGAAATTTGATATCGATTGAGTACTTCTTTATAAGAGGGTATAAAGTTAACTAAGGAATCATCAATCTCACTAAGCACAAACGGGTATGTCTAAGTGTATCCTCCCAAGGATTCAAAAGAGTCCTCTACAACCCCAAATATTTTTGCTTCCAGACCATTAGAAAAAGTTGGCTCAATCGATCAAAAAAGTGGTCCTTCAAGATTTATGGAAGCTCGCTCCTCGAATACCTCATTGGTCTTAGCCACAGGATGCTAAGAAAAGGATGGAAAACAAGTCTTCCTATCTCCCACAATACTAACATCAAGCTCCCTAAATGAGGACTCAGCTCCAACGACCATCCCTTAGAAGCCCCCCGAGATAGTTTGTATGTGTCTGAACAAAAGTTTTAATGCAAGTAACAACAACATTCTAAATTTTAGCACCAATGCATTTCGTAATATTGATCTTTTTTTTAAATATTGAAAAGCCAACTTGTTTCGTAATATTGATATTTTTTTTAAATATTGAAAAGCCAACATCAGATTGAAAACGTCCATGTAAGAAGGAAAACAAAAACCTCTCTAAGAACGAAAACAAAATATATATAATGTTAGCATAGCCTTCAACTCAACTATTTGCACACGTTCTTTTAGAATGAGGCATTAATTAACTAAATACCAAATGCTTCAATACTTTTCAAATACTTTAAATGCTTGATGTCTCATAAACTATTAAAAGGATTGATTCATAAATTATTAAAAAACAAAAACAAATATTCTTTACTTAAAACATAAAACTAATGTTTTGCAAATATTTTTTATTAAGTTTATATCATATGCATTAGTGAGTAAAATAAACTTAAAAAACCTGGATTTAGTAAATTTTTGCTCTACCACGTTACTCTTAAATTTCATGAAAGGAAACATTGCACCCCATTATCATAGAATTCCATGGAGGACTAATATGTACATAATTATATAATAATATCTTGGTTCATCTCTTTGTTTTCTTATGACTTCACTTCTAGAGGACACAGGTCCTATTCTTATTTTCTCTCATTAGTGCAATATCATTATGTACACAATTATATAATAATCTCTTGGTTCACCTCTGCGTAGTCTTATGCCCTCTCTTCTACGCTTGTGTTTTGAGACAATGAATAAAATTTTGAAAACGTACACTAAAATCAAAGCTAGTTGAGGACGTTATTACATGGCCCCTTCCCTTTCACAACATTTGGTTACTCATATTTCATTATCATTTTTTAATAATTTGAAAATCCTATATACGAGATTAATGTGAAATTTCAAAGAAAATGAGATCTAAATGTTTATATCTTAGGTTACATCAAATTTAGGGGGACGATCTACATCTTAGAGTTCTAAGGTTTTTTATGCTAAGAGAAATATGACCTAGGGTTTGATGAATACCATCAACCCCAGGAATCAATGGTGCCACTGCATTGTGCACGCGTTGGACTGGGCATTGCCATGAAGCTTGGCGTCGAGGGGGCACGAACCCCATCCCAACGCAATGTTGTTATTAGTGGAATGGGACTCGTTTCAAAGGGAGTAGGTGGACCATACCTCGCCTTCAAACAATCACTTCCATCTAAAGGGAAAAAACCACAAGAAAAATCAATCAAGGGGAAATTGATTTAGACAGAGCCTGAACCATCCCATCCAAAGGTGGCTCATGCTTGGGAACCAGGGAAATGTCTCCTGCAAAACAAAACAGTGTCGAAGTATGAGATATTAAGAGAACGTATGGGGGAGAATACACAATACATGAATATCACATGCTCATTGGTAAATTTTCGAGCTTATGGCCGTCAAAATGATATCTAGTAGATGGATCAAGGCTTGGTGGAAGTCCAAAGGCAATATTGATCTTGAAGTGGAATGTAAGTTTTTTTTCGCAATGATATTCCACAAATTGGAAGATCAATACTGGGTCTTTGAAAATGGGCCCTATTTTTTCAATTTGGTTGGGCTATACCTGAGATTCTGGACTTAACACTTTATTCTAGAGAAGGAGGATTTCACACATGTGGATCTGTGTCTACATGGAAAATTCCAAGCCTCTTCTAGGTTGCATATGTCTAGAACATCAAGATAATGACTTGATAAAAAAAACATTCTATGAGTGCATCCCATTCTACTGCAAAAAAATCCATGAACACAGACATATGTTCATGGATTTTCTGTTGAATTTCCCAACCAAAATGGAGACCAGATTTGTTAGGGACCTAACCTCCATAAATCCTCATGTAGGTAGAATAATATATCTTCCATGTAATAAAGGCTAATATTAATAAGGTCTAGTAATAAGGAAGTATAAGTCAAATGTAAGAAGACCCAATAGAAGCTTCCACTTCTAGAAGATCTTCCTCTAGATTGTTCTTTTGGTAGATTGATTTTGTATAAATAGGATTCGAGGGCATGAGAAGTTTTGTCTTGGATATTATTGTAATAGAGTTCTACTATACTAGAGGTTTCTCCCTCGAAGAGGAAAGTGAACAATTCTATCATCAATAAAGGTGTTCTTTCTGGTGTTATTCTGGTATTATTCAGATATTGATCTGGTTATATCATTATTGTTCTTCCATTTCTTGCTAAATATTTATGTTATGCATACTCTATTATATTTGGAATATTGCAAGTGGTATCAAAGCACTTTCCTCGGCATAAAATTGTGGGTTATTTTTTTTTAGGGTAGAGACGTATTATGACGTCTTAAAGATACAAAGATCTATTGTTCAACGCATAAATCCATGGTTGGGAAAACATACACGCAAGAACTACAAGTGGTACTTAAGCGCACATTGTTGGCTACCCTTGTAACCCATGTTGGTACCCCTTTGTGTGGTAACATATCAGAAAACACATGTATACAGATCGACCTAGATATCATAAATCTCTCTGTAGATAAATCGATCGACCACCTGACTGCTACAGTGATACCGAGAACAACACTCAGGAAGATACTCTCTAGTACCTAGGTAGTCAGGTAGTATCACTAAGGGCACAGTATAGCCTCCTTAGTTGGTGCCCTGAGATATTGGGATGAGTACTAATGTTGGACCCCGCACGTATATCTGAGATTTATAGGACAAGCAAAACCCTTGTCTGTAGAAACCATGAATACCCTAATCGTTGGGACAAAAACAAAAACAAAAAAGAAAAGATCTATTGGCATGCAACTATGCCTGTTTCATTCTAGTTGCGAAATTACTACACACTTCTTGCTGTTAAGAATTTGGGAATTTCAACACTACACTATTCTTCAAATCGAAGTATAACTTCACATGAGTAAAAAAAAAAAGTATGGATCCTGCTGGCACCATTATTTGATCCCTATCTGATTGGATTCCTCTCTTCACCCTGATCGCAATCATACCTATCATTTTTCAGCAAAAGGTTTTTCCCATGGACATGAACCCCTTCCAACCTCCTTATTTGGGCCTTACCCCATTGGATTTCCCTTGTCACCCTGATCATCGTGATACGCTTAACCCATAACTCCTTTTATGTGTGGTCCCACCCATCCCTTTTTGTTTTCCCCCTTCATCATGGTGCACACCTGTAGCTAAGACTTGGCGCTTCAATTCGTTTTGCTTTGCGTTGATAGAGACCCAATAGAAATTGTGGAAGTTTAGTGCCAATATTGCCACCATCAATAAAAACATGCATTCCTCCATAGGAACGAGAATGGAAACCATCAAATAGGACCTCTCTACCCAACATACATCCTTCACTTGCATGATCCATAACAAGATGAATATCCACGCAAAACTTACATCCTCTAATCCACCTTTGCACCTTGAAGGTGAAACTTCCTCCAATTCGTAGAATTTTCATTCCCATCACTTTCAACATGACCTACACTTTCCGCATGTGGATGTGAACAAATTTGATGGCTCGGATCCAACCGACTCGGTAAATCAAATGGAACATTATTTATCTTTGTACGACATTATAGATGATTTGGCCAAATTCTGTTATGGTTTTCTCCATCTAGATCAAGAACGTTAGCAATGGTGGCAATGGAGAAAAAATGCAAGCCAAGGATATGTGGGTTGGACACAATTTGTTGCAGATCTTTATAAGTGCTTTAACACTGACACCAACCATTTTTGTCATTTGAAAAATTTGAAACAATACTGGCACAGTGGAATACTTTATAACTACTTTTGAGCGATTGGCTTTTCGCACAGAGGGCATGTCTGATGCTTTTTTCCAAATATGCTTTATTAGTAGCCTAAAGGATGAGATCTGTGCCCACATCCTCATGGATCGCCGTCAAATTTTGGTTTAAGATACTAAAAGAGCTAAGGAATCACAACAAGTTATCTTTTCTCAAACCAGAAAACCTTTATTCATTCCTCGCCTTAAACTAGTCACTCCTCGTTCTCCATCCACTCCACTAAAGATCCATAAATTGACCCGGGAAGAAATGGTTGAAGGCCAAATCAAGGGCCTTTATTATAATTGTGATGAAAAATATGTTCTTGGGCACAAGTGTAAGGAACAAAATATTTTTATGGCCATCTATGAGGATGTTTCTGAAGAAGATGTTGAAGCTCCCCTAATGGTCGAGTCACCTGAACCCGTTTACATGACTCAACCTTCCAACCCTCTAGAAGTTGAACTGGTCATTTCCCTGAATGCTCTCACTAGATTCCCTACTCCCCTAACCCTCAATCTCATTGGTTACATTAAGCATCGAAAGGTCATCATCCTAGTTGACAGTGGAAGCACCCATAATTTTATTCATCACTGCATTTCCCAAGAAACTAATTGTTATATTCGAGCAGTCAAAAACTTTCAAATCATGATTTCTAATGGAAGGTACATTAAATGTGGGGGGTTTTGTGAAAATTTGCATCTCCAAATTGTTAAGTACCACATGAAATTGCATATGTATGTTATCAACATGGGTGGTCGTGATATTGTATTGGGTGTCAAATGGCTAAGGACTTTAGGCCCCATTTTCATGGATTTTAAGGAATTAACCATAAAATTCAACCAAGAGGGCCAATAGTATAAGTTACAAGGAATCACATCAGGTTCCCCTAAGATCATCAGTTCCCAATGCATGGAAAAGCTCCTCAGAGAAGGTCATTACTACATTATTGTACAACTCCATTCCATTCACTCCATTGAGACACGCTCTGTGCCTCCTGACCTCAAATCCATCCTCTCCAAACATCAAGTTGTTTTTTCCACTCCCCAGGGCCTTCCTCCTTCCCATGGTTTTCATGATCATTACATTCCCCTTTTCCCAAGAATCCTTTCTCCCAATGTTCATCCCTATTGTCATCCCTTTTCCCAGAAAAATGAAATTGACAAAAAATTTCAAGAATTGCTTGCCCTAGGCGTTATCCATCTTATTACTAGCCCCTATTCTTCTCTTGTGGTCATAGTACTTAAGAAAGAAGTATCTTGGTGCATGTGTCCTGACTTTCATGCCCTCAACAAACTCACCATCAAAGAAAAATTCCCCATTCCTATCATTGATGATCTCTTGGATGAATTAAGTGGTTCTCAATTCTTTACTAAACTTGATTTTTGTTTTGGCTACCACCAGATACGTATGAAAGAGGCTGACATGCCTAAGAATTCATTTCGAACTCGTGAGGGCCACTATGATTTCTTGGTCATTCCCTTTGGTTTGTGTGGTTTTCTAGGCTTAACTGAATATTATCGCAAGTTTGTTAAGACTTATGCAAATATTGTGGCACCTCTCACTACTCTCTTTAAAAAGAATTATTTCACTTAGACTCTTGTAGTTGATCAGGCCTTTCAAGTCTTGAAAGAGTATATCTACACTATTCTCATCCCGACCCTTCCTAACTTCAGAAATATCTTTGTCCTGGAATGTGATGCTTCTAGGAGAGGAATTGGAGTAGTCCTTATGAAAGATGGTCAACCTTTGACCTTTACCAACAAACAATTGTCCAAGTGACATTTGGGTCAATCAATCTATGAAAAGGAAATGTTGGTTATTTTAAATGCAGTGGACCTTTGGCACCCTTATCTATAAGAGAAAAATTTTCAAATTAATACAAATCATTAGAGTCTCAAGTATTTTTTGGAGCAACGCCCTTCTTCCTCAGAGAAACAAAAATGGGTGACTAAGCTATTTGGCTATGACTATTAGATCATTTACAAGAAATGAAAATACAATGTGGTTGTTGACACTCTTTCAAGAAAATGTGAAAATGAAGGGTCCAAATTTTCCATCTCCTTCATTGTACCATATTGGCTCCAAGTTGTTCTCCAGGAATGGCTACAAGATCCCAAAATTTCGCATCTGATCTAACAATTGCCAAACAATTCTCCAGTTTCCCCAGGATACTCTTGGGACAATGATGAGCTTCACAACAAAGTATTTATCTATTTAAGTAAATATTCACAACTTAAATACGCGGTTCTTTTTGAGCTTCATGTTGCACCCACATGGAGGAAATTAGTGTTTACCAAAACCTATGATCGGGTCAAACATTCTTTTTTGGGGGATTTTATGAAATAGGATGTTCACAGTTTTGTGGAGGAATGTGATGTTTGTCAATACAAAAAGGGATAAATAGTCAAATCTCCTAGAACACTTCAACCGCTTTCGATTCCACCTACTATTTGGAGGGATATCTTTATGGATTTCATTGTTGGATTACCTAAATCATACAATAAGTCAATAATCATGGTGGTAGTTGATATTTTTTCCACATATGCTCATTTTTGTTCTCTTCAATGCCCATTTACCACCTCCATTATGGCTCAACTTTTCATGAATCATGTCTTCAAGATTCATGGAATTCCTCATTCTATTGTTTCTGATCGAGATCCCACTTTCACTAGTAATTTTTTGTAAGACTATTCAGGCTACAGAGCACCCAATTGCATATCAACACCACCTATCATCCCCATACTAATGGTCAAACTGAAGTTGTCAACAAGTGTTTGGGAATATATTTGAGGTGTTTTGTATCTAAAATACAAAAGTCAGTGGGATCAATGGTTACCACTAGTTGAATGGTGGTACAACACTTCTTACCATACAACTACTCACATGATTGATTTTGAAGCAGTATATGGACAAAATCCACTTTTAGTTCTCTCATACATGCCTGGTGTCTAAAAGGTCCAGGCACTCAACCAAAATATTACAGTTTGCGAGGCTATTATTTGTACCCTCAAAGATAATTTGGTCATGGCTCAGAATCACATGAAGCAAAAAGCAAATCAAGGTCGCTATGAATGTCAATTTGTTGAAGGAGACTAGGTGTTTTTTCAACTACAACCTTATAAGAAGACTTCACTCAAGGTGATCTCGATGGATATTGGTGGCCACCCACCTATTCCAACTGGCTCCTCTTGTATGTTTTTGTTCAACACGTCTTTCTATACTACTTTATAATTGTGATTTCTACACTTCTGGGGTTGCCTGAAGCCTCACAAATTATCCAGGTGGATATGGGTGGCCTAACTCCTAATCCAACTGGCCTATTTTGTATGTTTTCATGTCAGCACATCTTGTTGTACTTTCAGGGTTGTTTTGAGGCCCTAAACATCATATTTTGGCTTTCCACATTCATATTGTAGATGGAGTCAGAGTCTAATGATGGAATGTATAGCTCTCTGAAAGGACTTTCCAATGGGCTATCACACGCCTAAAACGAAGGTCATATGAAAAAGTTATGACCCTAGGAAGTTGAGGTACCAAATTACACCAACTTACCCATAGGGCCCACATGAATTTTGGCATTTCACCTTCTAAGGATAGGTTTTTGGATGTATAGGGATTTTCAATTCATGAGTAATATGAAAAGGGCCTATGGAGCCTCATTGTAATCCATTCTTCTCAGACGGATGCACATAGCAGCCACATCTCTTCTAAGAGATAGATACCACCATTCAAGCAAGTTTTAGTTCTGCAGTTTTACAGTTTTAGCCTATTTCATTATTTAATAGAAGATATTGTTCACTCAATATTTGTATTATTCTTCCTATATATATGTTTATGGTATTCAGTCTATAATCAGTTCGTTTTGTTTCTAAATTTGGATCAGTGGTATCAGAGTGGTATGCTCTTCATATTTTTTTATTCGTGCATGTCCTCGACAAGGTATGGGTACAAGAAGTTGGGACTCAATCCAATCGATCCATTACCGGATCAGTCACGCCAAGTCCAACAAAAACCCATGGGAGACGAAATTAAAGATGATGGAGCAAGAGATCCTATTAAAATGTTGCTCGAGGAAGCCCTCGCACGACAAAGGAACGAAATGATGGACAACTTCGTGCAGATCCTTTGATGATTGCCCACGGGAGTAGCATCTTCATCAGGCGGCCATGCAACCCCCTTCAAGGTACAGGTAAATTTTGATATTACATTATTTGAAGGACTGATAGATGTGAATGTTGTAGATAAATGGTTGAATTTGTTTGAAGGATATTTTTAGGTCCACAATTTTTTCGATCGGGAAAATATCACTTTTTCACTCCTTAAGGTTGTTCCCCATGTTAAAGACTGGTGGGATACTTACTCTGAGCAAAGGGCCATGGAGGAATCTGCAATTTTTGTGGTGGAACCTACATGGGATTCCTTATGGGACACCATTAAAGAACAATACTACCTTGTTTGAAGCTACGAGGACTAGTACACCAAATGGACCACCCTACGTCAAGAAAGGGACCAGACAGTACCAAACTTCACCAATATTTTCCACACCCTCTGCACCAAATTGGGTATCAAATATTCAGAGTGTCATCTGGTGCTCAAACACCGCGGTTGTTTGCATAGATACATTCTAACAGAAATGGAGTTCCTAGACATTGTCTCATTTGGCACAACTTATAGATACACCATCAAGATCGAGCAAAAATTTAAGCAGAAATGACGAGAGTTTGGATCTACAAACCCCTCATAGCTGAAGTAGGGAAAAGGCAACCCCAACCCACACAGAAAGTGACCAAGTCATGATGGCTGCCCTCAAGACAATCATTCCAAGCCGCAACACAAGAAGGGAAATGAGAAGACGAAGAAGTACACGGGAAAATGGTGTGAGTACCATAAATGTCCTTGGCACAACACCGACGAATGTCTCTCCAAGCAGTCCCTCGTGGTCGAGCTGAAGGATTCTGATTCAGAGGGCGATTTTGATTCTAAGTTAAATCCTGAAGGAGGGAAGTGGATTATCAATGTTGAACCCAATTCCATGGTTGTTACCACCAAAGTCCAGCCAAGCGAACCAAAAGGACTAGAGGAAGGGGAAGGCCTCTTTCACTCACAGATGTGGGTCAAGGGGGCTCTGATTCACTTCATTGTGGACAATGATAGTCAGAAGAACCTGATTTCATCAGAGGTCGTCAAGTGGCCAAACCTGCCAACAACACCGCACCCACAACCCTACACCATCGGTTGGATTCGTCATGGAAGAGATATATGTGTCAACCAATAGTTGCGTCTATCCTACGACATCAAGCCTTTCGAAAATGAGGTACTGTGTGATATTTACCCCCTTGAATTTTGTGATGTTATTTTAGGACAACCATATTTGTGGAAGCATCATGCTGTTTATGAGCCTAGACCTCGCAGTGTTATTATTACTTTGGCTAGAAAATTGTACAGGATCCCAGAGGTGGCACCGCCTACTTCTATTTCTTTAATATCTGCTAAGCAATGCAGTAAGGTCATTTTATAGACCGAGAAGTTCGTCTTCCTTGTGATCCCTTCTCACAGTAAAAAGAAGTTTGCCGCCACATATGTCGCCTCTACACAAGACCTCTTTGTGTAGCAGAAGCAAGTGGAAGGCATCATGGAAGAATACAGAGACATATTTTTCTCACCTACAGGGGTACCGACACACTGTCAAGTCAAGCATCCAATTGATCTGACCCCCGACACACCTCTACCTAATGGACCAATATATCAATGCTCGTTGATGGAGAATGAAGAAATCAGGCATCAGATCCAAGAGCTTATTCAAAAAGGGCACATCAGAACCATCTCCTCCCCTTGCGAAATCTCGATTTTACTGGTGCAGAAGAAGGATGGGACTTGGCAACTCTGCATTGATTGCAGAGCCTTAAACAAAATCACAGTCAGGAATTTCTATCCCATTCCCAGTATTAATGACCTTCTTGACCAACTCAAGGGGCAAAAGTTATCCAGGAAGTTTGACTTGAAGTCTGGTGACCACCAGGTTCCCATCGAACCAAGGGATGTCTGGAAGACAACTTCAAGTCTAAGGAAGGTCTCTACGAATGGCTAATCATGCCCTTTGGCTTAGCAAATGCACCAACCGATTTCATGAGCTTGATGGACGATGTATTGAGACACTTCACAAAGTCCTTTTTGGTAGTATATTTGGATGACATCCTCATCTTCAGAAGAACGTGAGAGGAGCACATGCATCATATTCAACAAGTTTTGAGCACTCTACGACAACACAAGATTTATGTCAACTTGGAAAAATGTTTTTTTGGCATGAACAGGGTCCAATAACTAGGCTACATTGTTGAGGAGCATGGGGTACATGTTGATCCATATAATATCTAAGTCATCCATGATTGGTCATCCATGACCACACTGACCAAGCTTCAAAGATTCTTAGGGCTTGCAAATTTTTATCGATGGTTCATGTTGGGATTCTCCCATATTTTCTGGGTCATCATCTAGGTGACCAAGGGTGTTGGTAGGGAAAAGTTCATGTGGGGAAAGGAGAAACAACGAGAATTCAAATATATGAAACATCGTTTGTTCTCATCTAAGGTACTCTCCTTGCCCGATCTACAAAAACCATTCGAGATTGATATTGATGCGTCTGACTATGTTGTTGGTGCAGTTCTCACTCAGCGCGGGCATCCTATGGCATACCATAGTGAGACACTCTATGATATTGTCCATAAATACCCCACCTATGACAAGGAAATGTATTCTATTGTACAATTCTATCGTCAATTGAAACATTACATTCTAGGGACAGAGACGATCATACACACTGATCATAAACCTCTGTAGTTAATACAGACATAAGGGAAATTGCAGAACGATCATCATCAGAAGTGGTCCACCTACCTGCAACAGTTCCATCTTAACATCAAGTATAAGACAGGTATCTCCAATCATGTCACTGATTTCCTTAGTTGGCCTCATGTGGTTGCACTTATCACTGTGCTCCATTCCTATGGGCATTAAACATCGGAGTGGCCCGAACTTTACCAGCAAGATCCGGACTTCGCCACCACATATCAGCTCTTGGGTACAGGTGCCACTGTCACTGATTTTCACATTCGAGATGGACTCTTATGCCACCTAGGCCATCTCTGTGTTCCTACAAGTGAGTTCACAAATCTAATTTGGTAAGCCCACTATATTTGTGTGGCAGGACATTTTGGCATAGAGAAAATTGTGGTCGTGCTTCGAAAAAAATTTATTGGCCAAAACTTCGATTGGACGTCGACAATTATATCAAATATTGCACTACATGCACCATTGTCAATCCAAGCATCAAGAAGCAAGGATTATACACCACTCTTCCTATTCCTGAGAATCTGTGGGATTCCATCTCCATGGATGACATGTCTGGTTTTCTGCCCACCAAGAAGAGAAAAGACTGTGTGTTTGTGGTTTTTGATCGGTTTTCGAAGATGGCCATCCTCACAGCCTGTAAGAATATTGTCACAACGACCGAGACTGTCAAGATCTTCTTCGAATGATTTTGGGTTCACTTTGGGATACCACATACCATCATCTCCAACCGATACAACAAGTTCCTCAACACCTTTTGTTCAAGTCTCTGGTCTTTGTTGGACACCAAGCTCACAAAATCCACTTCTTTCCACCCCCAAACTGATGGCCAAACCAAGGTCGTCAATCAGATGATTGTGCACATCCTACGCATGTACAATTTTAAGCATCCATGTACATGGGACAAGAGTCTCCCATATGTCCAACATAGTTACAACAGGGCTCTCCATAGTTCTAGTGGCCATAGTCCATTTCAGGTGGGTCTGGGATTCCAACCCTTGGGACCCATTGATTTTTCACTTCCTCTTGCCACCACACAGACAAAATCTTCCCTTGATCAGTCTGCGGTCGACAAATCCATCAGATTCACTGAGCGGATTCAACACATCTGCCAACAATTCTAGGAGATTTTACAGAAATCCAATTCTATGTACAAGTAGTGCCATGATAAACATAGGGTCCCACACTAGTTTCAAGTTGGAAACAAAGTCTGGTTACATTTGCAGAAGGAGCATCTCACCAGGCTCCATTAGAAGCTTTGACCACTTTGTTATGGGCCTTACACTATCACCAAGGATCTGGGTAGCAATTCTTTTGAGCTCAACACTCCACCCTTCCTTGGTCTGCATCCAGTATTCAATGTTGACCTCCTTCAGCCATATTTTCCACCATTATTGGACACCTCTGAGATCATCGAACAACTGAGACCAATAGATCTCAACCCTAACTGAATGGAACAATCATCCACTGATTAGATAGTGGACACACAGGTCAAGGGAACTCACCAGCAGCAGATCTAGTTGTATCGAGTTGTCAAGGCAGGGCAAATCCTACACCAAGGCAAGTGTCTCAACCGGGAAAAAATCTAACAGAATTTTCCCCACCTAATGTGGGAACTCAACGTAATGGAGACCATTGCTTCATAAGGGGAAAGGATTGATCCAGATGGATATTGGTGGAAACCCACCTATTCCAACTGGCTCCTCGTGTCCATTTTTTTCAGCACGTCTTTTTGTACCACTTTATAATTGTGAGTTCTACACTTCTGGGGTTGTCTGAAGCCTCACAAATTCTCCAGGTGGATATAGGTGGCCTCTTTCCTAATCCAATTGACCTATTTTGTATGTTTTCATGTCATCACATCTTGTTGTACTTTCAGAGTTGCTTTGAGGCCCTAACCATTGTTTTTTTGGCTCCCCACAGTCAGAGTCTAGACAGAGTCAGATTCTGATGGCAAAATGTGTAGTTCTCTGAAATACCTTTCCAACAGGCTATCACGTGCCTAAAATGAAGGTCGTATGCAAAAGTTATGACCCTAGGAAGTTGAGGTACCAAATTACACCAACTTACCCATAGGGCTAACATGACTTTTGGCGTTTCACCTTCTAGGGTTAGGTTTTTTTATGTCTAGGGTTTTTCCATTCATGATTAATATGAAAAGGCTCTATGGAGCCTCATTGTAATCCATTCTTCTCATAGGGATGTGAATAGCATCCACATCTCTTCTTAGAGATAGCTACCACCATTCGAGCAAGTTTCAGTTCTGTATTTTTACAGTTTTAGCCTATTTCATTATTTAATAGAAGATATTGTTCACTAAATATTTTTTTTATTCTTCCTATCTTTGTGTTTATGGTATTCAGTCTGTAATTAGTTTGTTCCTCTCTTAAATCCGGATCACAAGGTAGAACATTATTAGAAACTGGAACCCAAATTGTATGGTCCTTATACAGTTCTTAAGAACATGGGATAGGTGGCCTATTAGTTAGATTTTCCTAGTCATTCTAAGATCCATCATGTTTCTCATGTCTCCTACTTAAAGAAGGTGATTTGAACAAAGTTCCAAAATCAAACCAGCATCCCCGAGTTTGATGAAGAAGGCTCCATTTGGTTGTATCCACAAGTAGTCCTGGACAAACGTGAGCGTCGTCACCATCAACGCATCATCAAGGAAGTGCTAGTATAGTGGAATGATACAACTCCACCAGATGCCACCTGGGATCTAGTTACCATTTTGCAACAATTTCCTCATGTCAAGCCTTGAGGAAAAGACTTTTTTTAATGGGGAAGGCATGTTAAGGACCTAACCTCCCTGCATAGATGATTTTAGGGGATAAATTTCACAGATGGGATAGTTTTCAATGGTTTTTCCCCAAAAAATATTCTCCAATTTCCATTTTTTCTAAAACTGTTTCGCCCATATTTCATAGAATAAAATCATTTTACCTTAAAAATTGCCAAAATTTTATAGAAACTATATAAAATCTTTCGAAATTTGAATAGTTTTACAAAAGTATCGCCAAACATTTCACATTTAACATATGAATGACTAGTAATATTTTTCTATGTTTCTACATTTTAATATAAATTTATATCCTTAAAATTATCCCTACCTCCCTAACCCCTCACATAGGTAGAATAATATATTTTCCATGTAATAAAGGCCAATATTAATAAGGCTTAGTAATAATGAAGAATAAGTCAAATGTAAGAAGACCTAATAGAAGCTTCCTCTTCTAGAAGATCTTCCTCTAGAATGTTCTTTTGGTAGATAGATTTATTATAAATAGGAGTGGAGGGCATGAAAAGTTTTGTCTTGTAGATTATTATAATAGAGCTCCGTTGTGTTGGAGGTTTCCCCCTCAAACAGGGAAGTGAACATTGCTATCATTAATAAAAGTGCTCTTTCTAGTATTATTATGGTATTATTCTAATATTGATATAGTTATATCATTGTTTTTCTGCCATTTCTTGTTAAATATTTTTGTTCTCCATACTATATTATATTTGGAATATTGCAGCAATAGTAGAAAAAAACAACGATGGTTTCACTCAAGTGACAGGAAAATAATGCAATTCCCTAAAAAACCAGTCAATATTCAAGATAAAGCACCTCCCATCAACAATTATTTTGAAATATTGAATCAAGATCCGTAAAATGAGGAGATGGAAGGCATATTCCCCGATCCCCCTAGTGTGTAGGAGAAAGAAGATATGTAACTGATTCAGGAGACTATTATTGAGAAAATGGCACCATCATCTTACCCGATCTCGGTGGTAGGAGAGAAATTTGCAGAAGATGGAGCAGACATGATGATTGAACTAAATGAGTAAGAACTAACTGAAATAGGCCTTGTAACTCTTGATGAATCTTATACTAATAAGGAATTGTTATCCCTTCCTCATGACCAGATCCAAAAATTCCATAAGGTCTACTTAGATTCTACAACCGAAGTAACCTCTAGATCTATCCTAGTGATGAGTATTCAAAGGGATCCACTAAAGGAATATAACAAGTAGTTAAGAGAGGAAATAGGTGAGTTAGAAAATCAACCCAATAATTGATTCAGGATGTAGGAAATTTCATGGTTAACTCAGGTCAAATCTAGTTGATCATTGATATTTTTCATCCCATCTTCTCTCAACCTTCATCTTGAACCTCATCTCATTCAACATATGGGATATGAACATAAGGAATAAACAAAGGCTCCTTCGAAACCATATTATAGCAGAAAATCCTGATATTTTATTCCTCCATGAAAAAAAAATGTTGGAACTAAATTTGATCTCATCTTAGAAAGGTGTTGGGGACAATGCCAGTTTTTCAATATCGAATCTTGTGGCTCTGTAGGAGGCTTGGACATTCTTTAGAACCTGACGAAATTCATATTTGAAAACTTCTTCACCACCGGATGGACTATATCAACTAACTATATGGCCATTGGATCTGTCCAAAGGCGGTTTATCACAAATTCCTATGGACCACAATCCCCTACTAACAAAACCCTCTTCTTGGAAAACTTGCAAAATCTTGGTGCTATAATTTAGGACTTGAATATCATTCTCCTTCTTATCGAAAAGTGAGGGGGTCTGCGAAGGCTGGAAGGAGATAGTGAAGGCTTCCAGAACCTTATTAGCAATCTAAGGTTATTAGACCTTGAAATTATCAATGGAGATTTTACTTGGACTAACAATAGATTGGGAACCCAACAAATTGCAATTTGCTTGGACAATTTCCTCAGTTTTGAACCATTGATGCTATATGGCCCCCTAATGGAAGCAGGTGTTTTATGTATAATCAGCTTTGATCACTGGCTTATTCAACTATGGTTGTATTTGCCAACACCCATGTAGAAAACGATTCATATTTGAGAAATTTTAGATAACCCATCCTTATTTTTACGAGAAGGAACAAAAATGGTCGAAAGAGGCTTCCATTTCATATGGCACTCTAATGTATTAGTTTTAGTAGAAATTGAAAATTTTCAGCCAGTCTCTCAAAGAATGGAATAAAAATGTCTTTGGGAACATTTTCCAAGCATAAAGGACCTAAAGAAAAGAGTAAAATAAATACAACAGGAAATCCTTACTCAATTTAGCGTTGATAAATTAAAAGAGGAAGAGGCTATAGTCAAGAAACAACTAGAGGTAGGATAGGCTTAAGAAGAAACCCTTTGGGGGCAAAAATCAAGAGTCTAGTGGCTCAAAGAGGGTGAGAAAAACTCAAAATCCTTTCATAGATCCATGATCTAGCAAAGGCATCTTAAGAAGATCGTCTATCTAGAGAACGCTTAGGGACAACTAATAATGGACCATCCTACCATAGAGTGGGAACCAATTAACTTTTATCAGGATCTACTCATGGAACCATGTCCAAATATGTCGGCAACCACTAAAAAAATAACTCAACATATTCCCTACCTGATGATGGAGGAATAGAACATTTCCCTCCTTTGACCAATTACTCAGGAAGAGGTGGATCGGGTAAGAAAGGATGTTCCCCCAAGAAAATTCTGAGGTTTGTATGGGTTCACCACATATTTGTTTCATCATTGTTGGAGTCTGGTTCAAGAAGATGTATGGAAGTTAGGAGAGGATTCTCGCAACACTTTGAAAATGCTTCCCACTTTCAATGGTACATTTATTGCTCTTATTCACAAAGAGGATCGAGTCTCTCATCCAAATAAATTCTTCCTGATCTCACTATGTAATGTCATCTAGAATATTATTACGAAGGTAATATCTTTTTTCCTTAAACCCCTCCCTTCTTTTATCATTTCTAATACACAATTAGGTTATGTATAAGGACACCATACAATGGACATTTTTATCCTTTCCCATGAGATCATTGACCCTTTGAACTTGTCTGACACTCCTCGCATGCTTATCAAACTGGATCCATTAAAATACTTTGATAAAATAATATGGAAATACATGCACTCGCTCTTCCTTTCCTTCGGCTCATGTGAAGCCTGGGCGAACTGGATCATGACCCACATGTTTTCTGCTTTATTTTCTATATTGGTAAATGGAGTGCATTCCCTCCCATTCACTCTCTCTTTTGGAATTCATCAAGGGGACCCTCTCTCTCCCTTCCTTTTTGTTATTAACTTGGAGGTCCTTAGTCGCTCCATCAATGAAACCATAGTTGATGAATATCTTAATTTCCTTCCCTTCAATGGCATGCCAAACCCCATCTCACTTAACCAATTTTTTGATGATACCATGTTTATGGGAACCCATACAACTATAGAATACCATTATTTAATCCTAATTATCCTTAATGACTTCAATGAAGCCTCTGGAACTTCCATCAATATGGATAAATCCCATATTTTCTTCTTCAATACCCCTTGAGCTGTTCAATCCATCATTACTCGTATCCCAAGGTTTATTGGGAGATCCCTTACACTTAAATACCTTGACATCCCCCCTAATTGATAATTCCCTCTGGAATGGTTCTTTGAAGGGACTGATATCTTCCCTAAAAAATCACCTTTCCTCTTGGACCTTCCGCTCCCTATATATGGTAGGCTGTTTGGTGCCTCTAAAATATATTTTGTAGGTTTTCTCAATATACATCTTCTTGTCATTTTATTTGCCCAAATCTATTTTTAATATAGTTGGAAACATATAGTGAATTTTTGTGTTCAAAGGGAGTAAAGATGGTAAAAAATGGGCTTTAGTTAATTGGGAAAATATTTTCAATCTAAAACTAGCAGGTGGTTTGGGCTTGAGAGACCCTAGTCTGCTCAATCAAGTCCTGGGAGAAACAATCTTGTCATATGGATAGAAACGCGTAGGTATATTTGGAAATAACTATAGAATAATATATACATGCCTCGGGTGGAGGAGGCGCAATGGATTCATTGGAATGATCATACGAATGGGTCACTCATCTAGAACGTTTCTTGGAAAAATCACTCCATTGTTCAGAAGCATTCCTTGTGGGATAAAAGGAAGGTAGAGACACTTTGTTCTAGTCAGATTCCTAGCAACAAATGCCTACATTATGTCAGTTGTACCAACTATAAAATATTTTTGAAAGCCTATGTAAAGACAAACATTCTTGTGCCATGGACTATTGGAAACACTCTCCCTATTATTCCATGTGGCAAGGATGCAAACCCCCCCACAAAGAGTTGGGTATTCATGAATAAATTGATTTTGGGCCTTGGAAATATGAAGTGGTTCTTTGTAGAATCTTAGTTAATCATGGTCCATACATCCTTCAATGGGGGAATTAAACCAAGGGGATCTTCATAATCAAGTAAACCTATGGCTTGAAATCTCAATTTCAACAAATTCCCAAGGACAACATCTAGCAAAACATTTGGAAAGCGAACTTATGGCCCAAAATCAGTACTTTCATATGGTTGGTAGCCCATAGAAAGATCCTAAATTGGGATAATATTCAGAAGAGGGGATTCATTGGTCCATATGTGTGTCCCCTCTGTCTTCATAAAGAGGAAACCATGGAGGACCTGCTCAACCAGTGCGCTTACAAATTAAATATCTGGAACCAAGTATCTCAAACAATGACAACTACCGACTACCACAGAGAAAGCCTCACAACCACTATTGATTAATGTCGTTACTCCAGTTTTAAAAGTACCATGTTAAACAAAATATGGAAAATGTTGTTGGGATTCATCTTGTGTCAGTTATGGAAGGAGAGAAATAGAATGATCTTCCTCTCTTCAGGCTTCATGACCATACCTTTGGGGATTCTTATAGACTTCTTCAAATGCACCCTCTACATCTGTTTACAAAAATGACAACTACTTATGTTTGTTGACATCAATAAAAACCAAATTTCCAAAAACATCAAGGATAACCATCTGTCCAACAATCCCCCCATTTGACATTGATGGAAACACTCATACTCCAACACGCATACTCCACCTGTGACCAATTCTCCTCCAATGTTTATTTCCCCATTTGAAAACAATGGAAAAGGGTATCTTCACTTGGGGATTATCCCCCTGTCTTCGTGATTCTAATATTTATCTTCTAAGCTCTTTCTCTCACAGCTTCTCTCCCTTCACTTCTTTGCAAGATGTCATGTAGATCAATGTAGGATTTTTGTAGATACTTCCTTTTCTCTCCTTCAGTTTTCTTGTCGATTGGTGCTTCCTGTTGTGATTCAATGACATATATATAAAGCATCCAAAGTTACTTGACTTCAATTCTCCATGGCTCATCATTTTCACATCAATTACCATACATTACTCTGACGATATATCTTCTTCTCATGATTTCTCTTCCCTGCTCCATTGTTCCTTTCACTTCTTTCCTTCTTGTGACTAATTGATTCCACTTGTCAACTGATTCCACTTATTCCAATTGTTAATATGATTTCATCCATTGTCATATATATTTTTAGACATAGCATAGCTCTCATTAATCCATCTATCTCCATCTATCATAAAATTGTCCATGAATCTTCTACCTAACTGCATAGACTATTGACCGGTCTATCACTATACCATTTGTACGACTCCTCCAAATCTATTGTAACTGATCACTACATATTCCTTCTCTTCAATATGTCTTCTCAATCTGCAACTCAGACTCTACATGTATGGAACAATAAATACCAAATATATTTATGTGCAAGTACACACCTGGAATCCTCTATATGAAATTCTTCTTGAAAAATTGTGCTAATGATATACTTCATAACTTTTGGCTGATACCTGCATGGAAATCTTCTCCTTAAATAATCAAATTATCATAAAACATTATACACTACTATCCTTAAACCATTATGAAACTGTGTTTCCAAAATATGTAAACACTTCAGACTAATCGAAATATAGTTCTCTGATCCGTACAGTTGTTTCTTAGACTCCCCCTATTCAATATTCATATTTAATGTGAGTCTCCAAGCTGGATGGATCAGAAAAATACCAACTTTGATGCGGAGTAATATTCCTCTTTGTCTGTGGAGACATCTTCCTTTTCATCCTCCTTTTGAATTCTGAAGTTCATTTCATCTTCTTTTTAAATTATGACATATTCCTCTTTTCCTTTGGATTCATCATGATCTCAAACTACTGCGAATCCCATGAGTACGATCTCTGGGGCATGATCTTCATTCACCTTTTATTATTGTTTTTCATTTCTTCTTTGAACCTTGATGTATCTGACATCTTCCTTCCTTCCTGTAGATTTTGTATGATCTCATGCTACTATAACTCATGAGAGTATGACTTCTATGTGTTCTTCATTCATCTATTCTTCCTTTACCCTTTCTTGTTTTCTTTTCCAAACCCTCTTATATTTGATATCAATGCTATATTTCATAGAAGTATCCATCATGCTTCTACAATCAAGAGAAATATGTCCATAGTTGTGGCACTTGTAAAATTCAAGATTATGTGGGGCCATATAAGCATTTCTTCCTTGACCATTTCTTCCATAATCTCTACAATCTATAGCATTATGTCCAAACTTAGTACAAGTAAAACAATGACGATAAAATAATTTTTTATACCTAGGAGTGAATGATCTTCTTTGTGATGTAGTCCTTTTGAACTCATGTCTTGGTTGATTGTGATATTCTCTTATGTTGTTTCCTTTACAAAGGTTGAAGTTTCTTTGATATCCATCTCTTTGGTAATATTATTCTTGATTTTTCTTCATTTCTGTAATATTCTTCTTTGATGGCTCACATTCTTCCTTCTTAATAGGTCCTTTGATGACTTCTATATAAGTCTTAGCCTTCTCTTCAAATTTCTCAACTCATGATGTGTTTTTTCCTTTCTCTTCAACATTCTTGTTGAGCTTGACAACTTTAATTCGTAATGTGACAACTTCTTCTTCAAGATTCTCACAATATTCTTCTTTCTTCATCATCTAGATATTCATGACTTCTTCCTGTCTCTTTGCTTCTTCAAGTTGGGTCTTCAACGAGAAAATTTCTTCTTCAAGTCTTCTCTCTTGTTGACTGGATTTTTATTCAATCTTATTTAAGTCCTCAGATCTTTCCTTGAAATTGATAGTAAAAATATTTTCTTTGTTTTCTGCTTCCTTTCTTTGTGATACTATTTTGGCTTCCAAAAAATTATTTTCTTCCATCTGAGTTTTATATGTTTCTTCAATCCTTTTGGGTTCTTCTACTTGTAATTTTAGGTTTGTAATCATCTTCTTGGCCTCTTCAAAGTTGAGTTTTTGAGACTGTTGTTTTATCTTTACCAATTTTTCCTCGAGTGACTTGTTCTTCTTTCTTTCATTGATCAGATTGTATAAAGCATTGATTAATTCTACTTCAAGGTTTACTATGCCTTCTTCACAATATTATTTGTTTGAGTATGTTTGACATGAAGAGAATATTTCTTATTGTTCTTGTTCAACGTCTTCTTCATTTTG
This sequence comes from Picea mariana, assembly GCA_032191745.1. Classification (NCBI taxonomy): domain Eukaryota; kingdom Viridiplantae; phylum Streptophyta; class Pinopsida; order Pinales; family Pinaceae; genus Picea; species Picea mariana. Next base: position 138,383 of record JASDQU010108803.1, read on the forward strand.
ATTAGTATTTTCTACCTCTGCGGTAGAATTGGATTCCGTAAAGTATATATTATGTAGCTTATCCAAAAGTTCTTTGGTTGATGAACATTTTCCCACTTTATCTTTTGATGAATTCGGTAATCCTTCCAAAATGAAATCAATTGCTATTTTTTGTTCTATTCAGTTCCTTCTTGGTTGCAGTCTTCGGTTTCTTTGAACTGATGTATCCTATAAAAACTTATTTCCAAACATCATACCATTTTTCCTTTAAAACTACTCTCATCATGTTGCTCCATATCTCATATCTCAAAGCAATTTGACCTTTAAATATTGGTTCTCCATTTACTATGCACTCCACGAATACTATCATTCCATCAAATGTGGAGTCCAAGATCTACCTGCCAGTGGTTAAACTATTTTCTTGGATGACCTGATTTGATACCAATTGTTGGAATACTAAGAGGCGGGGATGGGTGAATCAGTATGATCACTTTTACCACTTTCAATCACAATATATAAATTTCAACTTTATCAAAAGTATATCATTTATGATTGCATTCAATATATCATGAGAATATAACCATAAGTAGTATCATCACATGAAATAACCACATGCATAATACACAATAATTTATGCAGAAACTCAAATGGGAGGAAACCACCAAATGTTTTCTTATATATATCAAGAATACATTCATAGGAAGGACCAACTTTCCAATTATCCATGACCAATTGGAAGGAGGCACCAACCCCCTGATTTACAGGCACCAACCTAAAGGAAGAAAAAACTCCCTGAACTCTCCTCCACCAACCAGAAGGAAGCTACAACCCTCTTTCATTCCCCCGTCCTACCTCTCTAAAATACAAGTGTATATTGAAACTACTACTAACACAATGTACCAAGGATATGCCTCAATCACGTATCAATATCACCAAGAGATGAACATTAACCATATACAACCATGTACCAAAAAGGCCTTCCAATGCATGCCCTAAGCATGTGCCAAACTATCCATGCATCGAATAATTAAAGACATACCTTTATTGAAGACAAAACTTGATGCATAACATTTCAGATCCTGTAACAACCCTGCTAACTCATCATGCCTTGCTGCAACATGAACCAAACATCGTTCTTGAAGCCCTTTTATCATATCCATGACCTGTAAACTATCAACCCATGGATGTCCACATGTTTCTCCACTGTGATCCGTGGATGTCCATGATTTTCTCCACTGCGACCCATGGATAACCTCGGAACACTAGTTTTGCATAATTCCTCCTTCACTTCCCTTCACTAATTCATACTTCACTACCTCAGACTTCGTTGGCTCAGATTTGCTATGAAAAGATAAACCATATCATTTTTTCACTAAGAGATGTTCAATAGAATGTGTGTGTGAATGTACTTATGAGAGACTTCTTGAGGTGTGTATACACCTTTTCTAATAAACCCATTTCTTTAAATTTATGGATTTCTTGTTATAACCACTTTACACTTTAATTAAGACTTGTAACTATTTATTGGCTTCTTAACCATTCTTCGGGGCTTCCAGTCTTCAAGAGGGCATAAATACTCAACCATGAGGAACAATGTGGTATACCACTTGCCATTGAAAATGGCACGACAAGCACTATTCATATATGATTGTGTTACTTGCATTTATTTTTCACTTCATGTTCTTATTCCTAAAAAACCTTTGGGCTTCCTCACGATACCTATGGGGATTCATGTAGACTTATTCAAATTAACCCATCACATTTGTTGACATCAATGAAAAATGAATATCCAATAACATCAATGACAACCAGTTGTCCAACATAATTTCCCTAGGATTAGCCTAGTAATTCTAGACAATAAGGAGGTACATGCCTATGGTTTTCTAGATGCAAATGAATTCTTTCGTTTTAACCAAGAAGGAGATCGATCATACCATTAGACTAATGGTTTTCCTGGCATGTCTTAGTTGTTCCATCTCTTGAGATCTAGCTACAAATCATGCAATCTTTCTTCGTGCATATAATGATACAAGCAAAACACCTATCTAGTATCCTTCTAGTGTTAGGAAAATTGAATCTACTAGATCTACTTTTATCTATCACTTATAAGATCAGATCCAAACCATTCATGAATAGAGAAAAAATAATATGGAGTAAAACCAATGATCTATTATATATCATAGTTAACTTACATCAATGCATACCTTTGTGTTGATTCCATTCTCCCTTGAATATTTTCTCCTTGCTTCTCCCTTCAACATCTTGGTCAAGGTAGGCTCGCTGAATTTTGGCTATGATTGATAGGAAAATGACCTCTACAATTGAACATCATAACAATACTTCTAAATTATCCTCATATTTCCCAATACTTTCCTTTGTTATATATCTCTTTCAAGGAGGCTTGGGATAGTTTCTATATCTTTTAGAGACCAATAGAGACTCAAATGATCTCAGTTCCTAATTATGTGAGTTCCTAGGCCCTTCACACAAAGATACAATTCATCCCTCAACTATATCCTCATGACTCCCTAAATCTGGAAGTTTAAGGGGTCATCGCTTGTTTACCATTGCTATCATGTGAGGATCATATCTTTATTGTCCCCTATATTTCTAGCGATGATCTACAAAAAGGGATCAAATCTTAGGAAAAACATACATTTTGGCTTACATATTCACGTGGATTCCCTTATGGCATGTATGTTGGAAATTAATGCTATAACCGGACCCAAGGGAATAGGGGGTTGTAGTGAGGATGGTGGGAAATATGTGGAAGAGGTATAGGGGATTTGGGATAAGGTAAGGGGGATAGGGTATACGTAATTGGGGGCCAAAGGTTATGACTAGGGATAAGGTTATGCATGTGCGGCTAGGGGCTAGGGGTATGAGATAAAGGAATGTGCGACCTAGGATGAAGGGTTCCCAAACCTAGGGGTAAATGGTGTAAAGGTGCTTATGGGTAGGAATAGGTCCCTAGGGAAGAGATGATAGGGGAGGAATAGGTAAATATTTAATAGGTTCTATTGGTAGAGCTGATCATTTCGCAATGGTGGCTATCATTCAGGAATAATGATATGTGAAATAGGATTTATTGGTAGAGGTGATGATGTCCTAGTGATGGCTAAGATCTTAACATGAAGGTGGTCAAGGTAGAGGCAAGCACCCAACATAAGAGGGAATCAATGGCCTAGGGTAAAATGGGGATGTAGGTAGAGGAAATTAGGAAGAATCCAAGGGTGAGGGTGAGTTTGATTGAGGGGTTTAGGAGAGGAGGTAAGGTATATATAGAGAATATAGGGAGATAGGTGAGACTATGGGAGGAAAGCATGAGGTGTTGGGATGAGAGGGGAAATGGGGAAGGAGATAAGAAGAGATGAAGGATGGATAAATGAAAAGAGGGAGGAGCCAAGGGGGAGGTGGTAGAAACATGAAATAATACAAGGAGAGGAGATGAGGGAGGGTATGAGGGGAAGGGGGGAGAGAGTGAGTGAGTGGAATAGGCGGGCGCGCGCGCGCGTGTGTGTGTGTGTGTGTGTGTGTGAGAGAGAGAGAGAGAGAGAGAGAGAGAGAGATGGGGTGGGAATGAGGGAAGAAGGGAGACGAAGGAAGGTGGAGAGATAGGGAAGAGAGAGAGTGATGGATGGATTCATTGAGATAGGGGTAGATAGAGAGAGGTTCCTAGAGAGGGAGAGACAAAAAGGTTCCTAGAGAGGGAGAGAGAGATAGAGGGAGAGAGGGGGAGTGATATGGATTGAGAGAGAGACAAAGAGAGTGCAAGAGAGAGATGGGGGTATAGAGACAGATATAGATGTAAAGAGAGAGAAAGGGAATATTGGGGGACATATTAGGGGGGAGAGAGAGAGAGATGAGTGAGAGAGTAAGAGAGATAGAGATATGTTTGGAGGGAGAGAGAAAGAGGGAGATAGGTGGGGAGAGGGGTAAATGTAGGAGAAAGAGAGAGAGAGAGAGAGAGAGTAAAGAGAGAGGGGAAGGGAGAGAGAGGTAAAGAGAGAGAGTGGAGGAAGGAGTATGGGATAGAGACAGAGGGAAAAAAAGAGAGGGATAGAAGGTAAAGTGGGAGAAAGAGATCGAGTGAGAAATAAGGAGATAGAGAGAGGGATAGAGAGAGGGAAAGAGGGAGGGGGAGAGGGGGGAGGGAGAAAGTGTGAGAAATGGATAGGAGGAGGCAAGGAGTTAGTGAGAGACAAGTAGAGAGAGGTAGAGAGAGATAGGGGTAGGGATAGAGGGGAAAGGAGAGAGAGG
>JASDQU010108804.1:19712-32893 GCA_032191745.1 Picea mariana
TTTGACGGTAAACCTGGAGAAGACCCAAATAACCATGTGATAACTTTCCATTTATGGTGTTCATCAAACTCCTTAATGGATGATTCTATATTCTTACGTCTCTTCTAGAGAACACTTATGGGATCAACAACCAAGTGGTATATTGAACTTCCATGAGGTTCTTTTCAAGATTTCAACTCCCTTGCCATGTTCTTTCTCACGCACTTTCAACTACCCATCTGTTATGAGATGGGTATCGAACTCTTGACCTCCCTTCATCAGACCAACTCCATGCATATATCTGATCACATTCATGAGTGGAGACGTCAGCGAAGGTTGATCAAAGCAATCATTCATGACCAAATGTTGGCAGAATGGTTTACTAAATCACTTTTACCCCCAATTTCTCATGACGTTGTGATGGGTGGTGTAGTCATCGAGGAAGAAGCCATTGCTCGATCTTAGTACTTAGATTTGGTTTATTCACAATTTGGTACTTTGTATGAGTTGATCCCAAATGCTACTCGTGCCACTACCGATCCATCTAAATCTTCACCCACATCACATGCAGATGGATTTATTGACACCATCAAGACCCGATCTGCTTCACAGTTGACTGGAATTGGAAATCACTCCGTGTCAACACCCATTCCCAGTTCAACCTCACTCTCCTCTACCTCCCTCCCAACTCAAGTATCTGAGGTGGATGCAATTCATTCTGCCCCTTCACAAAAATCCAGAGGTAATAAGAAGAAAAAAAATAAACCCAAAAAGAATAATAATAATGAACAACTCAAAGCTCAAACTCCAGTGCTTGCTACCGAAAAGAAACCATAGTGGAAATTGAAATTCCCATGCCTTATTTGTGGTGATGATCACTACATTTGAGACTGTCCACATCGCAATGAAGTGGAAAAAATTTTCAAAGGGAATTCCCAAACCGTTGTGTTAAAACACCCTTTTCCTCAACAAAAATCTATGGTTGTTCAATCCCCCTCCACAGGGGGAAGTTCCAGCCACCCTCCTAATGATGAAGCCTCAATGAATGCTCATATTTACATGTTCAATGGAATTGACTTAACCACTCGCTCTATGGAATACGACACACCAGCTAAACCTGACAAAGAAAAGGTCACTAACGGTTCTTTACCAGATCCATCTCCTGCTTCCATTAGTATTCCATCTGGGATTCCTCTGTCTGGGTCACTCCATATAGAGAAGCCTACTTTCGATTCTATATTACGCCCTCCCACGAGAACCATCTATAATTCTACTTTTAATCCTAGTTCGCGTGCTACCCATAACTACAACATCGTTGAATATTTGGTTCAAGCACTGTGTGCTATGTCTGTGTTGGAAGTTATACAACACTGCCCAAGTCAATGCAGAACACTCTTGGCTACCATTGGCACCATTGACCCTGAGTCATCCAATAATATCATGTTTAACCTGGACCATTTCAAGTCTCGAATTTCTCATCAACTTGCTTTTCATATTGATGTTGTTTCTCAGAATCAACACATTCATCATACTATCTTGGATGAGGAAGCCTCTACTTGTGTCATGTCGGTATCTTGTTGGAAAGGCTTAAAATCACCTCCACTTAACCAATCCCCTAAGATGTTCCGAGCATTCGATAGGCGAGGTTTCCATCCTTATGGGCTCTTGCAGTCCTTAGCCATTCAGTTGGGTGGAAAAACCGTTTATGTTGATGTCAAGGTAGTTGTTGATCCCCTCGATTACATCTTATTAATTAGAAGAAGTTGGTTTTATTCCATGACTTTCGATTCTTCCTCGGTGTTTTGATGTGTACAATTCCCTCACAAGGTAAAATTGTCACCATTGACTAGTTAGATTATTGTACACCCGATGCTCGCACTCCCACTACCAACAATATTCCTTTCTTGGGAGATCACAAGATCACGTATGAAAGTGTTGGTGTAGGTATGGTGAAAGACTCTACTCTTATGGGTACCTTCCCTGCACCACTTCCTCCTACCACACAACATATTTCCACAATCAATATGATCTCGACTATGGCCTATCAGTCTTTGGAATCATCTGATCCTTGGATTGTACCTAGTCCTTTAGAGTTTGATGCACTAGGTGATGCTATGCCACTTAGTCCGACCGAGGCTTCATACATGTCTATTCAATCTGCCTCTCCCTCTATAGATGACCAACATCTATTGGCATCCAACACCTATTCGATGCCATCCTAGTTAAATTCCTTGTCTTCTGCTTTTGACTACATTTCCCATATTTTTCCTTCAGGCGAATCCATTATGGAAATGCTTATCATTGATGAAGTACCTTGGGATGACAAACATTATCGATCGTCTTTTCTTCCANCCCCCAATGTTGTTGATTCTCCACAATCTCCTATACTTACCCGAGATACAATTTTTGAGTGGAATTTGGGAAACATCTCTTCTACGGTTATTATTGATATTTCAATCAAAGAAGGTATCGTGGAAAATATTAATCTCGGTGCTAACTGTTCACCCGAGGAAGTGGTCTCTTACACAACTTTATTTAAATAATTTCGCAATGTCTTCGCTTGGAGCTATGAACAAATGCCAGGGATCGATCCTTCAATCGTTGTGCATGAAATTAAAACTTACCCAGGTGTTAAACCTGTTCGAAAAAAACTTTGTCCGGTCCATCCCAAGAAAACCACGACCATTAAGGCAGAAGTTGAGAAACTATTGAAATCTGGCTTCATCTATCTTATCCCCTTGACAGAATGGGTTTCTAATATTGTTCTGATTACTAAGAAACAAGGGACCATTCGTGTATGCGTTGATTTTAGGGATCTTAACAAGGCTTGTTCAAAGGACAATTACCCCACACCCTTCATCTACCAAATCATTGATAATTGCACTAGTAGCGTGATTTTCTCTTTCATGAATGGATTCTCAGGGTACAACCAGAATGACATTTTACCCGTTGATCAACATAAGACAACCTTTATCTACTCGTGGGGAACTTTCTCCTATCGGAAACTACCACTTGGTCTCAAAAATGCTGGTGCTACCTTCCAACGGGCCATGTCGTATGCTTTCCACGATATTAAACATATTGTGGAACCTTACCTCGACGATTTACATGCCCATTCATCCAATCAATTAGACCATATTGGTCATCCACAAACTATTTTTCTTTGATGTTGGTTCTACCGTATTCGTTTGAACCCACACAAGTGCATCTTTGTTGTCGAATCAGGTTGAATCCTCAGTTTCTTTGTCTCCAAAGATGAGATTAAGGCTATCCTTGCTCTACCTCCACCTAACAATCTGACCCAACTACAAAGTTTGTAGGGGAAAGAAAACTTTCTTCATCGTTTTATATGTAGCTACGCCGAGATTACTAAAGGATTTATGTGATTGTTGCAGAAAGACACTCCTTTCATTTGGGATGACACTACTTAACGATCGTTTGATACTCTTAAGCATGCATTGACCAATACACCTTTGTTACATCCTCCATATTATACACAGGACTACATCCTTTACTTAGCAGCCTCTACTTCCACTATTGCTATGGTGTTAGTTCAAGAGGACCCTAACGGTGATGAACATGTGATATACTACCTAAGAAAAAGTCTATCCGGTCCCGAGCTCCGATATTCAGATGTTGAGAAGTTGGCTTTGGAAGTCGTCATTATTGTACAAATATTTCACCATTATATCTTGCTACGCACTACCACATTTATCGTGGGCTCTAACCCCATGTATTGTATTTTGACACGTCAAGTCCTTGGGGGAAAATACTCCAAATGGATCGTCATCCTTCAAGAATTTGATCTTGAGTTTGAAAAAATTATCTGCAACCTTCCCCATGCTGATGATGACACTGAGCCCAGAGATTCTCTCCCAGATGAAACTTTGTTCCTCATCAGCATGTTCGATCCTTGGTATGGAGATATCCTCCTATATCTTCAAACCCAATGTTTTCATCCCGATATCTCCCATGAATAATGTTGTCATATTCGTCACCATTGTCGATGCTACCTTATCATCAGTAATACTTTATATCATCGTGGTATCGACACTATCATATGATTTTGTTTGACTCATGGAGAGGTTGAATGTGTTCTCAATGACTTTCACCTTGGAGCATGTGGCGGTCACCTTTCTGATATGGCTACAACTCAGAAAATTTTATGTGCTGGTTATTTTTGGCCCTCTATCTTCAAATATTGTATCAAGGCCATCAAAAAATTCCCACCCTGCTAAGTCTTTCATAAAAAGGCACGCGCCCACCCCGCTCCATTACATCTTGTTGTCATCATCGATCCCTTTGCAAAATGGGGCATTGATTTCATGCAGGGTAAGCCTACCTCAGTCGGAGGCACGATCATATCATTGTTGTCGTTGATTACTTCATAAAATGGGCCAAGGCTATGCCTACTTTTTTGAATGATGGTTGGAATGCAACTCTTTTCATCTTCAACCACATCATCGCTCACTTTGGTATTCCACAAGCCATTGTCACTGATCATGGTTCACATTTCCAAAACTAGATGATGAGTGAGTTACATTCCAAGTTGGGTTTTCCCCATGAGAACTCATCCCCTTACTATCCTCAGGCCAATGGACAAGTTGAAGCTATCAACAAGGTCCTTAAAACCATGATTCAACGTATGGTAGGGGAAAAAAAGACATCTGGGCATCTACAACTTTTCTCCGCTCTCTGGGCTTACCACACCTTAGTGAAACCTGCTACTGGATTCACTCCTTGCCAGTTAGTATATGGCATTAAAGCCATATTACCAATCAAGTGAGAAATTCCTTCATTGAAACTCAAAGTAGAACTCCTTCCTCACACTTCTGCTGAAGAAGAACGTTTCCTATATCTGACTAGGTTGGATGAAACACGTTGTGATGTTTCTCTCATTAAAGAGACGTATCAAAAGCGAATAAAGCGTCAATATGAAAAATCTGTCCACCCTCGTACTTTTGCATAAGGAGACCTAGTCCTTGTTTATGACTAGGATCATGATAATTTAGGGACGAACCTCTGTGGCATGGTCCTTACATTGTGAGACATGTATTACATAGAGGTGCCTACGAGCTAGTTGACTACGACGAAATCTCCCTTGGTGAGCCCCGGAATGGGCTTTACCTTAAAAATTACTATGCATAGAACATCTAGCATGTGTGCTTTGTACACTATTGTACTTTAGTTTTGGTGTGTTTTTCTCTTGTGTGTACGAGTTTTGTTTCAACCGCTTATACTTTGTCTTGTGATTGCATGCGCACATCACATCTTCCTTTCTTATCTTTTTTGGGTTTGTGGATGGCGCTAATCGACACACCCAGAATATTGCTTTTGCAGCTTGGGTCATTTACCACTCTGATGAGTTAGTGAGTTCAGGAGGCGTTTGTCTAAGATCGATAACAAATAACATGGCATGATATCACACTATCATTGGACTTTTAACCGAAGCTTCCTCCCTAGGTATATCTTGCTTGATTATTAACCTAGACTCTTAACTCGTGGTTTGTTAGCTTAATCGGGTCTACGCCATTCACAATCCTATACTTTTGCATCTCCACCTACAAGTTCGCCATCTTGAAAGAATGTTTGAGTTCATAGAATACAGACACATACCAAGAGGACTTAATACAACTTTGGATTCACTAGCAAATTATATTATGGATCGTTATCTTGCGCATAGATGAATTTTTATAAAGAAAATAAATCATGTAAAATGCATCACATGTAAAATAAATACATCACACAAAGATTATTTGCAAACATCATTGGCTCCATAAAACTTGATATCTGTATATATATACTGTGAGATAGAAAATGTTTGATTACATAAAAAAAGTTACATAGAAGGGAAAAATTTTGGGTCCTCATGCCCATAATATCATCGTACAGACTATACAAAACATCAGGAGGATCCTAATCCTCCTGCACCAATTGTGCTCTAAGTATCACACTACTGCACGGGCCACTCATCTGAGTAGGTATTTCAGGCTCTCAGGAACTCCTATTGTGTGTCTCTGTAAATGCAAAGGTACATCCTACCTCCTAAGAGGAGGGACACCCATCGTGAGACCACAGAGGTTTCTCTCAACCTCCCAGAGACCCCCCATTTCTACCTCACACTCCACAACCATCTGTATGTCTTTGCGACGCCCCAGTGCCGGCATCTCCGTCGGGCGTGTTGCTCCTCTGTTTGCATGATGAAACAATATATCTGTTAAATGCCCCTCTAAGTACACATAAAAATTATATAAACTTTAAAAAATAAAAAAACAACTTGAAAAGGTATTTTTGTTTCATACCCGATGCATCCCAATCCATCCCATCTAGAAGAACCAGGTCCATGCTACCCCTAAAATCCACTCCGGCGTATGGAAATTCCTCGATGACAATCAATTGGTGTCTTAGCCAAGAAAAGAAATCACTTGTGAATCTGAAATGTGAGTCAGTCCCCAACCTCGAAGATAGACTTGTCCAACGCTCCATGCGTGGTTCACCTACAGGTCATACAGCTAGTGCAATCTGTGGGATTCACTCTAAGAAAAACAAAACCAAAAATGAACCGTACCCAAACTGCTTTTGTTACTCCATCCTGCATCTCAAAATATGATCCTTCACATTGTGAAGGAAGGTTGCACTCCAGTTAAACAAAGTTGGATCTACACACTATAGAGCATAGGCCATCTGGGACCTAGAAGCCAAATGGGCACTGGTACTACCCACCAAATTTGTGATGGAAAATAAAATGGATCAAAGAGGAAGATCCCTAACATATTTTATCACAATCCTTTCTCCAACCAATCGCGATCCTGGAATGCAGTGTTTTTCCACATACTCTTCAATTGACACTGGAAGTGCCCATTGTCTGGATAAGATAATAGGGGCCCCTCTCTTTGAGAGGCTAGTCATAAATTAAATGTCCTCTAACTCAATCTTGAGCATCTATGGCCCAATTTGAAATCATTGTTTAGTAGTGTTCCATAACCCAATCATGTACTCCAGTAGAAGGACCTCCTTCTTCATCTTATGTAACTTAAAATATTTGAGGAAGCCGCAATTCCTCAATGTGGCCCTTGATTGACGATTTTGTAATGTTGCCAAGTCATTGATCTCATGCTCACATTCCTTCCACTCGATCATGGATTTTTACCAACGCAAACTGAAAAGACAATCAACAAAGAGCCATTAGTCATCTTGTTATAACAATTTCTTGGGTAATTTTTACTTAAAATGAAAAACTTTTTTTGCTTGCTACGTCGATGCTCCTCTAACTGGGTGATCAGAGTGCTAGCACCCCCCTAGAGTGTACACCAGAGCACTGAAATCACAGGAAACTCTCCCCTCATCCCTTTGGGGGAGCGCCAAACTTTTTCGGTGCCTAGGCCTCTTTAGGGAATCAAAATAAAACCAAAACATTACCAAAAATTAATTTTTCAACCCTGCAAAATGACTAGAAGGTGTTTAGGACCAACCTGATCCAGACGGAAGAAGAAATGGATGACTGTAGCTCCAACACCAATGACTTCAACAATCGCTCTCCAATGTCGATTTTCTCCACTCCGGGAAGTTTTGGCACAAATGAATTGGTAAAAATCATTTTTGACCATATTTTGTTAATATAACCTTCATTTTTGCTAAACCTATAGTCGTTTTTGGGTTTTTAAATCATTTTGGAGATATTATTAATGCCTTGGAATGAAGATTTGTCATTATTTGCAGGTTTCGAAGTGGTATTGTTCGATTTAACTTTGTCACATTAACGAGCATGGTCTTAGTTCCTTCTCATGCTCGAAAAAACATGAGAATGCAACCGAGTCAAATTTTATCTCTTTTTCAGACTCGCATGGATACATGAAAAAGGAACCCCCTGGAGTCACCTTTAAGTTATTTTCAAACTCTCTAAACATGAAAAACAACTAAGTTTTCCTTCTCTGGACTTGTTAAAAAATTATACATTGAAGGGCCCATATGGGACTGAACCGTTACTTCTTCTGGTTTTTTAAACAAAATAAGAGGAACTTACCGAAGATCAGTTATATCAAGCATGTGTTACCCTCCTTGAGCTCGTAAAAATAAAAAAGAGGTACTCATCTATCTGGATGGGGGAAAAAATTGAAGGAAGCAAGCCAAGCAGTTTTTGGAAACATCACAGGTCACTCTTACAATCGCCCTTGAACACGACACATTGTCTTTACATACATTTTAATCCAGTGAACCTCTGCACTAAAACAATCTTCTGAGTTTTCTTTACTCCTTTGGGTCACCTGACGAAAGTCATAGTATCCATTGCATCATGTTTTTGTTCCATGTTGTGTTTTTGTCGTTTGTGCCCCAGTGTTCAAGGGAAGTATCCGTTGCAAAGGTCAACCATTACAAATTTCCTGTTTCAATACCCATGTCATTCCATTCTCATTCGATCCACCAATTTACATATATGTGTCAGTTTCATGTCGTTGATGGGGGATAAATTGAGGCTCTCCTTCGACGAGTCTGTTCATGTCTACTTTAGCAAATTATCCATGAATTAGACTTAGAAACCAGTTAGTACCTTGGGACCTACATGCCTCAATGGCAGGCCTCCTCGCTTCCGATAGTGGCTTTACATCATTGACCCTTGATCGGATGATTCCACAAATGTTCGACTTCAACTCATTTATTCACATTCGATGGATTGTACTAGGGTACCTTTGGAGTCATTGACATCAATGGTGATTTCCCTCACACTTGTTAATGGTTTACCTCATTGACCGACAATCAAATGGTATCTACCATGTTCGACATCAGAATATCTATTCACATGGTTAGATTCATACCACATCGAGATCGGTAAGAAGACCCTGGGTTAGGTGTTCACTTTGTTATCTACTTTACCCAGGTTGTGATGGAGTTTCTTTTGAGAATACTAATATATGTTGTCACATAGATCCACTTTGTATTGGTCTGTGGATATGTTTTTTCATCTCGTAGATCCACTATGTATTATTTGTGGCTATGATCAGTTCATGTCATGGGAGTATAGATCCACATTGTATCTTTGGTGGCTATACCTTTTAAGTCAATATGATTATGGATCTGCAATGTATTTTATGGCGACCATACCTTGTAAATATTTTATCACTCAAGCATAGGTATGCATGCCTTGGGTTTGAAACATGTCATAACATTTGTTTGATGGTTGTATGCATCTTCTATCAGGTTCTCCGAGTCCATACCCTTTCTTTGAAAAGTATACAAAGTACTTCAATCATCAGTTTTCGTCTTTTGACTTTGCACTTTGGGGGGAAATATTTTACACATCAAAATTACTCACTTCGACGATGTCTCACTGTCATTATCGCAAGTGTCGCAAGTGTCTCACTTTTGTCGCAAGTGTCGCCAAAATCATATTGTCATCCCGCTAGTGCCACATCGCGAATGACATCATAAAGACACTTGAGATACTCTATAAGACTGGTTAAAAGAAGGAATATATCATTTGGCGAAGAGTACAACCTTTTTCCTTGGGAAAATACCATCAAAAAGCATTTTTGGAGATCGACGCTCCCCTTCCCACTTGCAAGGATCGCTAGCACACCTTTCCCTCTTAGCAGGGAGCGTTGCAATTCTATGTGGTCCACTTTGAGGGAGCACCAAGCTGTTGAGAAAATCAAGGGACAAATCCCCCTTATCTTTGAATCCAGTTGAGAAATACCCGAGTCAGTTTGGCTCGAATCCAAGACCAAGGATGGATCTAAGGGGAGTTCCATAACTGATGGAGAAATATTCTGGACTTATCGCAAGAATATCTAGGATGGTTAGGCCTCTCAAAGCCTATATAATGAGGCATTCTCATGGTGAAAGGGAGAGAATAATTAGTGAAAAGTATTGTCATTTTTATTGTGGATCATTCGAGAAAGGGGTTTGACAAAAAGAACTTGATGAGGCTACTACATCTGCATATACACTTTGTAAGAACCTTATTTTTTTCTCATTAATACATGTGTTTGGCCTGTTTCCTTCAATATTGTGTACATTTGCATGAACTTGTCTCTTTTGGATAAATCTAGCTTTGAAATAATCATGGTAGAATAGGAATTATGCTTTTTCTTGGCTATTTATTGGATTGTAGGACTCATTAAAGGACTTGGAGATCAATCCCAACTTGGACTGAGCGAGGACAAACTTCGTAAAAAGGTACTCTTACTTTCTTCCTCTTCTCTATTGATTATCTTAGCTATGTTTAAAGGAAAGTCAGTGATCAATGTTAGCACTTTTCTGTCTTGGTCATAGGGGTCTAAGATCCAAGAGGGAATTCCCCTGTCTGCAGGGGGATTTTCCTATAACAGTGGGAACAAGAGTTTTCCTCACATGTGTTTGTGATGGGGTTACCGGGGTCAACAATGTTGTCCACAAAGAAGAAGTGCCAACAATGGTAATGTGTGCCAGGGCGACTATCTCAAGATCTAGTGAGGGTATCACTATTCTATATGTATAGCTAGATGTTGATTCATGCATTCCAAAGGATTTCCTATTATACATGTCAGGTGGAAAATGGTAAGAATAAAAGGCATCATAATAACTTTGTTGATGGAAAATCAACAAGTGGGTTACCAAAACGACTAGTCAAAGTTGAATTTGTGGAAGAGGGAAAACCTTCCTCCATGGTTTCGACCACTCCTTTAGGTTGGTCACTCAGGGGAGCTACACTCCTAATTTCATAAGCAACCTCTTCATTAATAGTTCCTTCGGTTGAAGGTTTCCATGGTGAAATTTTAATGATTCCTAAGGCCAACTACGAGCTTCAAAAGAACACACCCAAAAAAAAACCTACAGGTAATCAACCAAGCAACAATAGATAGAAGGATATTCATAAGATGGGATATCAAGACGTCAATGAAGATATGAGAATAAATTACCCTGATCTCCACGTAATAGCCCTTATTGGTGCAAGCAACCCTTGCTTTGCAGGATCACCCTCCAAGGGTACTGAAAGTGTGATATGAAATATGCCCAAGATACCGTGGGAATCACCCCACAGTCACCTTTGTAGATACCTAGGAAATTTTGCTAGGGTTACCAACTCGTAGCCTTCCTTTGAGGGGGTACAGTCAATAGTTAGGATCGAAAATATGGGCAAGATAAAAAAGTCCAAAGATGTTCCAGAGGGATGAAGACAAGTGGATTGGTAATACTCTTGAGGACCTCGAACAGATTCAATATTCATGAATCACTGAGGCCAAATGAACCAATAACACTCAAGAAAAACCCCAAATATATGTTCTTTCCACTACGATTGGTCAAGATTTGGAGGGGTAATCTTTGTTTCTCTTCTACATGTGAACTCGTGTTTATCCCCTGTGATAGAGGGGGTTCCCGACTATGCCTATACGATAGTTGTATTTTGTCTCTCTTTAGTGTTCTATAGTCTTGTGTAGTAGTCTTGGACAATTTACTCACTTTTCCTAGTCTAAAGACTCTAAATGTAAGCTACTGTTGGTGTACTATAAACAACAAAATCTGGTTAATTTTATTAGTGTGTTGGTTGATTTTAATAGCTATTTTTACTCATAAGGGTGTACGAAGGTGAAACTAATGATGGGATGACTTGACTCCAAAATGATGCAGAAATAATGAAATGCAAAGATTTTTCTTTCAATGAATTCTATCTGCAGGAAGGGGAAGATATCTTTTCTTCTTAATGTAAATTAACACCCAAAAGCATGCAAATTTTACTTTTATTTTGATCAGATGCAGAAAGTTTGAAATTCCAAACTATCAAATAACTATTCTTGAAATCCCAAACAAAAAATAATCCTTTTGAACTACGTACCAAAACACCTTTTTTCTTGTACTTTTCAAATTGCATGAAAACCAAAAAAAAACTCTTATTTTGCTCTTGCTTTCAATCAAAATGAAAGTATTCAATGACACTTCCAATGAATTCAAAATCTAATGAAGTTAACAAAAAAAAAAGCACCTAAGGAATAGAAGATTCAAGCATAAGAATGTGTTGATTATTTGGGTTGGTTGTCATTGATGTCAACCCTTGAAGAAAGTCCGGTAGTGAATTCCAGTAGCACAAAGGTTTCGGTAATGGACCCAAGTTTGTTTGATGTATAATGGTATGCTTTTTAATATATTTGAAGTTAAGAATATTCTATATGGATATTAAATTTCATGCCATTTCTGGTGGTGTGTGGAACGTCACATAACTTCTCATGGTTAGATATTTATGGCCATGTGAAGTTGGAGAACCCTCATGAGTCATATAGAAGCCCCAAAAGGTCAAAGTAGTCAAAGTGGTTGAAAATAAGAAATTATTTAAATAATAAAGTGAGGTGATGAGTGTACTATAAGTCAAAGTGGATACAAAATAAATTATGTAAATAATAAAGTTAATGGAGAAATTACTAAGTGGACAGGTGGTTAGAAGTGGGTTAGCCCTAAAATAAAGAAAGTGGTTTAAGATGGTTANGCATATTGAATATCTACAAGTGACTGAGGTAACCAAAGGATATCTAAGGCGAATTTCAGAGGGAAGGTGAAGTAAAGAAGGCCAAAATTCTAGGGAGGATAAATTCTTTTGATGATGTTTTCTAAGGTATGTTATTTACAGGTCATCTCACCATTTTCACAAAAAAAAAAATCTATGATGATTCATACCGTGAAATATGGAGGTTGTTGAGGAAACATATCCAAGTCTCTGTGATAAAAAATTGAGCTTGTGGGTCGTTGTATTTTTGGAGTTATACTCCATGGAAAATAAGGTTTGTGGCTAGTCATGAAACTAGTCTAAAACATGTGTTTCAGGTAAAAACTTCATAACTTCTTCATAACAGATCCAAATTCAGTAAGACAAAATGTATTGGTTAGAGTACAGTTTGTAGTATTATGTGTACCATTTTCAAATCCATACAACAAATATTTCGTGCGGGGAACACTCTACAAGTTCGCTCTCTAGAATAATCCATAATTCAACAAGGTATGCCATTTTTTCTATAACTCCTTTTTTGAGAGGTTTCAAGCAGTGAAACTTGGAGGAATTGCATAAAAGACATTGAAGAACATTTTGTACTATTTTCAGATCTTCATTCATTACAGGTACATAATTATGATTATTTCAAGTTAGGGTTGTTGACTAATCCAAACTTAGTCATGTGAGACTAAAGTAAAGTTTGATGAAATTGCTAGTCTCTTGTTGTTAAAGTTAAGGAAGATTTGCA
>JASDQU010108804.1:33331-43591 GCA_032191745.1 Picea mariana
TATAAACTTTAAAAAATAAAAAAACAACTTGACAAGGTATTTTTGTTTCATACCTGATGCATCCCAATCCATCCCAGCTAGAAGAACCAGGTCCATGCTACCTCAAAAATCCACTCTGGCGTATGGAAATTCCTCTATGAAAATCAATTGGTGTCTTAGCCAAGAAAAGAAATCACTTGTGAATCTGAACTATGAGTCAGTCCCCAACCTCGGAGAAAGACTCATCCAACGCTCCATGTGTGGTTCACCTACAGGTCGTACAGCTAGTGAAATCTATGGTTGCATCTGTGGGATTCACTCTAAGAAGAACAAAACCAAAAATGAACCGTACCCAAACTGCTTTTGTTGCCCCATCCTGCATCTCGAAATATGATCCTTCACATTGTGAAGGAAGGTTGCACTCTAGTTAAACAAAGTTGGCTCTACACACTATAGAGCATAGGCCATCTGGGACCTAGAAGCCAAGTGGGCGCTGGTACTACCTGCCAAATTTGCGATGGAAAATAAAATGGATCAAAGAGGCACATCCCTAACATATTTTATCACAATCCTTCCTCCAACCAATCGCGATCCTGGAATACAGTGTTTTTCCACATACTCTTCAATTGGCACTGGAAGTGCCCGCTGTTCGGATAAGATAATAGGGGCCCCTCTCTTTGAGAGGCTAGTCATAAATTAAATGTCCTCTAACTCAATATTGAGCATCTGTGGCCCAATTTGAAATCCTTGTTTAGTAGTTTTCCATAACCCAATCATGTACTCCAGTAGAAGGACCTCCTTCTTCATCTTATGTAACTTAAAATATTTGAGGAAGCCACATTTCCTCAATGTGGCCCTTGATTGAGGATTTTTTAATGTTGCCAAGTCATTGAGCTCATGCTCACATTCCTTCCACTCGATCATGGATTTTTACCAACGCAAACTGCAAATACAATCAACAAAGAGCCATTAGTCATCTTGTTATAACAATTTCTTGGGTAATTTTTGTGTAAAATGAAAAACGTTTTTTGCTTGCTACGCTGATGCTCCTCTAACTGGGTGATCAGAGCGCTAGCGCCCCCCTAGAGTGTACACCAGAGCACTGAAATCATAGGCAACTCTCCCCTCATCCCTTTAGGGGAGCACCAAACTTTTTCGGCGCCTAGGCCTCTTTAGGGAATCAAAATAAAACCAAAACATTACCTAAAATTAATTTTTAAACCATGCAAAATGACTAGAAGGTGTTTAGGACCAACCTAATCCGGACGGAAGAAGAAATGGATGACTGTAGCTCCAACACTAATGAATTCAACAATCGCTCTCCAATGTCGATTTTCTCCACTCCTAGAAGTTTTGGCACAAATGAATTGGTAAAAATCATTTTTGACCATATATTTTTAATATAGCCTTCATTTTTTCTAAACCTATAGTCTTTTTTGGGTTTTAAAATCATTTTGGAGATATTATTAATGCCCTGGAATGCAGATTTGTCATTATTTGCAGGTTTAGAAGTGGTATTGTTCGATTTAACTTTGTCACATTAACGAGCATGGTCTTAGTTCCTTCTCATGCTCGAAAAAACATGAGAATGCAACCGAGTCGAATTTTATCTCTTTTTCGGACTCGCATGGATACATGAAAAAGGAACCCCCTGGAGTTATCGTTAAGTTATTTTCAAACTCTCTAAACATGAAAAACAACTGAGTTTTCCTTCTCTGGACTCATTAAAAAATTATACATTGAAGGGCCCATATGGGACTGAACCCTTCTTCTGGTTTTTTAAACAAAATAAGAGGAACTTACCGAAGGTCAGTTATATCAAGCGTGTGTTACCCTCCTCGAGCTTGTAAAAATAAAAAAGAGGTACTCATCTATCTGGATGGGGGAAAAAATTGAAGGAAGCAAGCCAAGCAGTTTTTGGAAACATCACAGGTCACTCTTACAGTCGCCCTTGAACATGACACATTGTCTTTACATACATTTTAATCCACTGAACCTCTGCACTAAAAAAATCTTCTGAGTTTTCTTTACTCCTTTGGGTCACCTGACGAAAGTCATAGTATCCATTGCATCATGTTTTTGTTCCATGTTGTGTTTCTGTCGTTTGTGCCTTAGTGTTCAAGGGAAGTATCCGCTGCAAAGGTCAACCATTACAAATTTCCTGTTTTAATACCCGTGTCATTCCATTCTCATTCGATCCACCAATTTACATATATGTGTCAGTTTCATGTCGTTGATGGGGGATACATCAAGGCTCTCCTTCGATGAGTCTGTTCATGTCAACTTTAGCACATTATCCAGAAATTAGACTTAGAAACCAGTTAGTACCTTGGGACCTACATGCCTTAATGGCAGGCACCTCGCTTTCGATAATGGCTTTACATCATTGACCCTTGATCGGATGATTCCACAAATGTTCGACTTCAACTCATTTATTCACATTCGTTGGATTGTACTAGGGTACCTTGGGAGTCATTGACATCAATGGTGATTTCCCTCGCACTTGTTAATGGCTTACCTCATTGACCGACAATCAAGTGGTATCTACCATGTTCGACATCAGAATATCTATTCACATGGTTAGATTCGTACCACATCGGGATTGGTAAGAAGACCCTGGGTTGAGTGTTCACTTTGTTATCTACTTTACCCAGGTTGTGATGGAGTTTCTTTTGAGAATACTGATATATGTTGTCACATAGATCCACTTTGTATTGGTCTGTGGCTATGTTTTTTCATCTCGTAGATCCACTATGTATTATTTGTGGCTATGATCAGTTCATGTCATGGGAGTATAGATCCACATTGTATCTTTGGTGGCTATACCTTTTAAGTCAATATGATTATGGATTTGCAGTGTATTTTATGGCGACCATACCTTGAAAATATTTTATCACTCAAGCATAGGTATTCCTGCCTTGGGTTTGAAACATGTCATAACATTTGTTTGATGGTTGTATGCAGCTTCTATCAGGTTCTCCGAGTCCATACCCTTGCTTTGAAAAGTATACAAAGTACTTCAATCATCATTTTTCGTCTTCTGACTTTGCACTTTGGGGGGAAATATTTTACACATCAAAATTACTCACTTCGATGATGTCTCACTGTCATTATCGCAAGTGTCGCACTTTTGTTGCAAGTGTCGCAAAAATCATATTGTCATCCTGCTAGTGCCACATCGTGAAGGACATCATAAAGACACTTGAGAAACTCTATAAGACAGATTAAAAGAAGGAATATATCATTTGGCGAAGAGTACAACCTTTTTCCTCGGGAAAATACCATCAAAAAGCATTTTTGGAGATCGACGCTCCCCTGCCCACTTGCAAGGATCACTAGCACACCTTGCCCTCTTAGCAGGGAGCACTGCAATGCTCTATGGCCCACTTTGAGGGAGCACCAAGATGTTGAGAAAATCAAGGGACAAATCCCCCTTATCTCTGAATCCAGTTGAGAAATACCCGAGTCAGTTTGGCTCGAATCCAAGACCAAGGATGGATCTAAGGGGAGTTCCATAACTGATGGAGAAATATTCTGGACTTATTGCAAGAATATCTAATATGGTTAGGCCTCTCAAAGCCTATATAATGAGGCATTCTCATGGTGAAAGGGAGAGAATAATTAGTGAAAAGTATTGTCATTTTTATTGTGGATCATTCGAGAAAGGGGTTTGACAAGGAGAACTTGGTGAGGCTACTACATCTACATATACACTTTGTAAGCACCTTATTTTGTTCTCATTAATACATGTGTTTGGCCTGTTTCCTTCAAGATTGTGTACATTTGCATGAACTTGTCTCTTTTGGATAAATCTATCTTTGAAATAATCATGGTAGTATAGGAATTATGCTTTTTCTTGGCTATTTATGGGATTGTAGGACTCATTAAAGGACTTGGAGATCAAGCCCAACTTGGACTGAGCGAGGACAAACTTCGTAAAAAGGTACTCTTACTTTCTTCCTCTTCTCTATTGATTATCTTAGCTATGTTTAAAGGAAAGTCAATGATCAACGTTATCATTTTTCTGTCTTGGTCATAGGGGTCTAAGATCCAAGAGGGAATTCCCCTGTCTGCAGGGGGGTTTTCCTATAACAATGGGAACAAGATTTGTCCTCACATGTGTTTGTGATGGGTTTACCGGGGTCAACAATGTTGACCACAAAGAAGAAGTGCCAACAATGGTAATGTGTGCCAGGGCGGCTATCTCAAGATCTAGTGGGGGTATCACTATTCTATATGTATAACTAGATGTTGATTCATGCATTCCAGAAGATTTCCTATTGTACATGTCGGGTGGAAAACGGTAAGAAGAAAAGGAATCACAATAACTTTGTTGATGGAAAATCAACAAGTGGGTTACGAAAACGACCAGTCAAAGTTGAATTTGTGGAAGAGGGAAAACCTTCCTCCATGGTTTTGACCACTCCTTTAGGCTGGTCACTCAGGGGAGCTATGCTCCTAATTTTAGAAGCAACCTCTTCATTAATAGTTCCTTCGGTTGAAGGTTTCCATAGTGAAATTTTAACGATTCCTAAGGCCAACTACGAACTTCAAAAGAACACACCCAAAAAAAAACCTACAGGTAATCAACCAAGTAACAATAGATAGAAGGATCTTCCTAAGATGGGATATCAAGACGTCAATGAAGATATGAGAATAAATTACCCTGACCTCCACGTAATAGCCCTTATTGGTGCAAGCAACCCTTTCTTTGCGGGATCACCTTCCAAGGGTACTGAAAGTGTGATATGAAATATGCCCAAGATACCATGGGAATCACCCCACAGTCACCTTTGTAGATACCTAGGAAAGGTTGCTAGGGTTACCAACTCATAGCCATCATTTGAGGGGGTACAGTCAATAGTCAGGATCGAAAATATGGGCAAGATAAAAAAGTCCAAAGATGTTCCAGAGGGTTGAAGACAAGTGTATTGGTAATACTCCTGAGGACCTCGAACAGATTCAATATTCATGAAGCACTGAGGCCAAATGAACCAATAACACTCAAGAAAAACCCCAAATATATGTTCTTTCCACTACGATTGGTCAAGATTTGGAGGGGTAATCTTTGTTTCTCTTCTGCATGTGAACTCGTGTTTATCCCCTGTGATAGAGGGGGTTCCCGACTATGCCTATACGACAGTTGGATTTTTCCCCTCTTTAGTGTTCTACAGTCTTGTGTAGTAGTCTTGGACAATTTACTCACTTTTCCTAGTCCAAAGACTCTAAATGTAAGTTACTGTTGGTGTACTATAAACAACAAAATCTGGTTAATTTTATTAGTGTGTTGGTTGATTTTAATAGCTATTTTTACTCATAAGGGTGTACGGAGGTGAAACTAATGATGGGATGACTTGACTCCAAAATGATGCAGAAATAATGAAATGAAAAGATTTTTCTTTCAATGAATTCTATCTATAGGAAGGGGAAGATATCTTTTCTTCTTAATGTAAATTAACACCCAAAAGCATGCAAATTTTACTTTTATTTTGATCAAATGCAGAAAGTTTGAAATTCCAAACTATCAAATAACTATTCTTGAAATCCCAAACAAAAAATAATTCTTTTGAACTACGTACCAAAACACCTTTTTTCTTTTACTTTTCAAATTGCATGAAAACCAAAAAAAAACTCTTATTTTGCTCTTGCTTTCAATCAAAATGAAAGTATTCAATGACACTTCCAATGAATTCAAAATCTAATGAAGTTAACAAAAAAAAAAGCACCCAAGGAATAGAAGATTCAAGCACAAGAATGTGTTGATTATTTGGGTTGGTTGTCATTGATGTCAACCCTTGAAGAAAGTTTGGTAGCGAATTCCAGTAGCACAAAGGTTTCAGCAATGGACCCAAGTTTGTTTGATGTATAATGGTATGAGTTTTAATATATTTGAAGTTAAGAATATTCTATATGGATATTAAATTTCATGCCATTTTTGGTGGTGTGTGGAACGTCACATAACTTCTCACGGTTAGAGATTTATGGCCATGTGATGTTGGAGAACCCTCATGAGTCATCTAGAAGCCCAAAAAGGTGAAAGTAGTCAAAGTGGTTGAAAATAAGAAATTATTTAAATAATAAAGTGAGGTGATGAGTGTACTATAAGTCAAAGTGGATACAAAATAAATTATTTAAATAATAAAGTTAATGGAGAAATTACTAAGTGGACAGGTGGTTAGAAGTGGGTTAGCCCTAAAATAAGAAAAGTGGTTTGGGATGGTTAGAAGGTAACCCCTGGAGGAAGCTACATAAAAGTATAAATAAGAGGAAATGGTCTCTCATTTTAATTACACTTGAGCATATTGAATATCTACAAGTGACCGAGGTAAGCAAAGGATATCTAAGGCGAATTTCAGAGGGAAGGTGAAGTAAAGAAGGCCAAAATGCTAGGAAGGATAAATTATTTTGATGATGTTTTCTAAGGTATGTTATTTACAGGTCATCTCACCATTTTCACAATAATTTTTTTTCTATGATGATTCATACCGCGAAATATGGAGGTTGTTGAGGAAACATATCCCAGTATCTGTGATAAATTTTTTAGCTTGTGGGTCGTTGTATTTTTGGAGTTATACTCCATGGAAAATAGGGTTTGTGGCTAGTCATGAAACTAGTCTAAAACATGTGTTTTAGGTAAAAACTTCATAACTTCTTCATAACAGATCCAAATTCAGTAAGACAAAATGTATTGGTTAGAGTACAGTCTGTAGTATTATGTGTACCATTTTCAAATCCATACAACAAATATTTCGTGCGGGGCACACTCTACAAGTTCGCTCTCTAGAATAAGCCATAATTCAACAAGGTATGTAATTTTTTCTATAACTCCTTTTCTGAGAGGTTTCAAGCAGTGAAACTTGGAGGAATTGCATAAAAGACATTGAAGAACATTTTGTACTATTTTCAGATCTTCATTCATTACAGGTACATAATTATGATTATTTCAAGTTAGGGTTGTTGACTAATCCAAACTTAGTCATGTGAGACTAAAGTAAAGTTTGATGAAAATGCTAGTCTCTTGTGTTTAAAGTTAAGGAAGGTTTGCAGGTATGTGATCATATACACCAGGTCTATTACAGAGTTACAAATCAGATTTGGATGATAAAATTGATGAGGAATTTTGGTTGAGGTACATGTTGTGTACATGGTTGAGACAAGTAGTTGATGAGTTAGCACATACATGAGGTGTATAGTTGATGATGTTGGTACATCTTGATGAGTCATATTTTATGTGTATTTGATGCATGATTGGTACATATTTGGTGCATGGTTGATGGTAAAGGTTGAGGTACAATTTGGTGCATGGTTTATGCACTTGTTTATGGTACAGGTTGATTGGTACATGTTTACAGCAGTATATCTCACAGTGATAGTGTGACAGTGGTTCCATCATTCTACTTATATTTCAGGGCGGTTGGACGGGGCAAGGAAAAGTGGTTGTAGCCACCTTCTGGTTGTAGCCAGAGAACATACGGGTTTATATCCTCCTTCTAGTTGTAGCCAGAGAATTAGGTAGTTGGATCTTCCCTCAGGTTGTAGCCTGAGAAACTAGGGGGTAGGAGCCTCCTTCCAGTTGTAGCTGGAAAACAAAAGAATTTGGTGCTTCCAATGAATGTAATTCTTAAAGACATATAAGAAAAAAAAATCTGTGGTTTTCCCCTGCTTTGGGTTTCCACATAAAAACATTGGTGTATTATGTATGTGTATGATTGTTCATTTGTTCATTTTTTATTTACTCTAAAACTGTTGGATGATAATGCTACATTGATATACCACTTACATTTTATGGTTAAAAATGATTAAATTGCTTTATTACTGTTTCAACCCCCCTCTTAGTAATCCAACAATTGGTTTCAGAGCAGGTTCCTTCAGAAATCAGTTTAACCACTGAAAGGTAGATCATGGAGTGAAACAACATATATATAAATTGAATACCACAGTTTGATGGACATAAGTATGCATTATGGAGAAAAATTATGAAAACATATATACAGGCACAATGATTTGAAATTTGGCAATCAGTAGTACATGGATACAAAGAACCAATAGTTTCGCCAACAAGTGAAAAAGCAATGAAACTCAGTCAAAATAAATCCAAAGCCACAAATGAACTTCTGAATGGTATTGGTGAATCGGTATATACCAAAGTTGTACATTGTTAATCCACTAAAGAGATTTGGGACAAACTTCAAAATATTTATGAAGGAGATTCAAAAGTCAAAGCAACAAAACTTCAAACTTACAGAGGTCAAATCGAACAACTAAAGATGAAGGAAGATGAGAATATTGCATCTTACTTCTTATGAGTTGATAAAACAATGAATGCAATCATAGGATTGGTAGAATAAATTCAAGAATTTATAATTGTTCAAAAGGTACTAATATCTCTTCCTATGAGATTTGATCCTAAGATTTCATCACTAGAAGAAAGAGCAGATCTAGACTCAATAAGCATTGACAAACTACATGGAATATTCACAGCATATGAAATGAGAACAGAACAGGAAAATCCAGATATAAAAGAAGCAGCTTTCAAAGAATCCACAAGGTCAAAGAAAAAGTGAAAGCAAAAGGAACATAACAACAACAGTGACTTCTCAGAAGATGTTGAAGAAGAAGTGGCCAACTTTGTCAGAAGATTGAACAAGGGAACCAATGACAGATATAAAGGTAAGATTCCATTGATTTGTTTTAATTGTGATGGTATTGGTCATTTTGCTAACAAATGTCCCCATAAGAAAAATAAGAGGAATGATGAAGATTACTCAAATAGAAAACAAACATATAAAGGAAAAAGAACCAAAAAGAAATCTTTCAAGAAAATCTTATGCACCAAAGAAGACATCTCATCATTAGTTGAAAATGAAGTTAGTGATAGTGAGACATAAAGAGTTCTATTCATGGCAGTAGAAGACTCTGATAAACAAGACACTGAAGAAGAATATGAAGAGGCAGAAGATGACTACCGAGAAGAATTGTTGAGTGCCATAGAAGTTATAAGAAGAGAAAACAAGAAAAAGAAGAAGCTAGAAGCAGAACTAGACAAGAAAGAATACAATCACGAACTAGAACAAATGATCATGAAATTGAAGGTTCAAATAGAAGAATATAAAAGAATTGAAGAATCACTCAAAGAAAAGCTAGAATAATGAGACATGATCATTGGAAATTTGGAAGTAGAGATTTCCACATTGAGAAAAGATCTTCAAAAGAAAAATATGAAGAACAACACAAAAGTTTTGAATGACATTATTAGCAGTCAAAAGCCTCATCATGACAAGTATGGACTTGGATACAATCAGACAGAAAAGTGATCAAGCTCCAAAACAACAGAACAAGAAACATATCCAAAAAGTTGTGCAGAAACAATCAAAGAGGATAGGAAGACCTACAAGTAATATTACAGGGACACTCCTCCACCGAGAAGATTCAGATTTCAGAATCAATGATCGATAGAAACAAATAGGCCTCAGGAAGAAGAAGGATTCATAAAAGTAACTCCTTTAAGAATATCTTCAACTCCCATATATCAAACCATCTTTTTTGGTTTATGTTATGCATGCAATAATTTTGGACATAAAGTTGTAAATTGCAGAGATAATAGGAGGAACATAAACAACTTTGAAATCCATACACAAAATGGTTATCCAAGAAGGCCTATTGAAACAGAGAGAAGAAGCTACAACAGGTTTTAATCATTGAGCACTGAAGTGGAATGATATAAGTGCAACAACTTTGGACACATGGCCAAAAATTGTAGAATGACAGTCCCTCCTAGAGAACCACAAAAAAAATACAACAGTCACAGACAAGAACCTCAAAAGAGAACATGGATAAGAAAACATAATCAATATAACAATGAAGAATGCACACTCATTCTACAAGCTAAGCAGGAGAAACGTGGTTGGTATGTTGACAGTGGCTATTCAAAACACATGACATGTGATAAAGACATGTTTCTTACATTAAGAAAGGAAAGAGATGGATCAGTCTCCTTCGGAATTGATGATTTGCCTAAAATCATTGGAAAATGCACAGTCAGAATTGGAAACAAGAATACCAAGGTAGAAAATGTTCTACTAGTAGAAGATATGAAACATAATCTTCTAAGTGTAAGTCAAATATGTGACCAAGGTCATAAAATTATTTTTGATTCACATAAGTGTGAGATAAGAAAAGAAGGTTTAGGAAAATTGATTGCAACAACTACAAGAACTTCAAGCAACATATATGTATTAAGTGAAATTGGAAATGAAAAATGTTGTCTAAGAAAGGAAGATG
>JASDQU010108804.1:43611-62756 GCA_032191745.1 Picea mariana
GATAAAGACATGTTTCTTACATTAAGAAAGGAAAGATATGGATCAGTCTCCTTCAGAATTGATGATTTACCTAAAATCATTGGAAAATGCACAGTCAGAATTGGAAACAAGAATACCATGGCAGAAAATGTTCTACTAGTAGAAGATATGAAACATAATCTTCTAAGTGTAAGTCAAATGTGTGACCAAGGTCATAAAATTATTTTTGATTCATAGAGGTGTGAGATAAGAAAAGAAGGTTCAGGAAAATTGATTGCAACAACTACAAGAACTTCAAGCAACATATATGTATTAAGTGAAATTGGAAATGAAAAATGTTGTCTAAGAAAGGAAGATGAAAGTTGGATATGGCACTTAAGAATGGGTCACATACACTTTGATAACCTTGTTAAAGTCAACAAAAAGGAAGTAGTTAGAGAAATTCCCCAGATCACGAAACCAACCAGCACTTTATGCAAGCATTGTCAACAATGAAAACAACAAATACCAGGTTCAAATCAAAGGAATATTTAACGACAAGACCATTGGAAATTGTGCATACTTATCTAGTTGGACCAATTACAAAAAAGGGTTTAAAAGGTGAGAAATAGTTAATGTTATTAGTTGATGGTTATACAAGAATGACTGTAGTTTTCTTTCTCAGGAATAAGTCATAATCTTTTGAAAAATTCAAGGTCTACAAGGAGATGGTTGAAAATGAAATGGATTCAAAAATTAAATGTTTGAGATATGATAATGGAGGAGAGTTAAATTCAAAGGAATTTATGGACTGCTGCATTAGGCATGGAATAAAAAGGCAATTATTCGTTGCTAGGACACCTCAACAGAATGGATTTGTTGAAAGAAAGAACAAGACAATGCAGGAAATGGCTCGAACAATGCTAATGGATTCAAAATTGACAGACATTTTTTGGAAACTTGCAGTGCATACACTAGTTCACATTCAAAACAAAGTAATGCTCAGAAACAACAATGACAAAACTCCCTACAAACCATGGAAAGGAATACCAACAAATGTGAAGCACTTTAGAGTATTTAGAAGCAAATGCTACATCAAAAGAGAAGATGGCAGAGTGAGAAAGTTTGACTCTCATGTGGACAAAAAAAGAGTACTTGTTGGTTACTCAAGTACAAGGAAAGCATAAAAGTGTTACAATCTGAGGTTGAACAAAGTTGTGGAAAACATCAATGTAACAATTGATGAAACAAGTGGATGAGAATTAAAGGAAGAAGAAAATGAATCAATGGAACATGTTTATGAAGAAGAAACAGGAGATGAAGAAGAATTAGAAGGGGACGATAAAGAGGATCAGACAGAAGTAGAAGAGAAAGTTCAACAACTATCTCCAAAGACACCTAGAAAACAAGTACAGAAGAAACATTCTTTAGATCAGATTATTGGAAACAAAGATGGAGGAGTTGAGACTAGAAGAAGAATCTGTTCACCAGAACAAACACACCTAGCACTCTTATCTACGATTGGACCAAGTAGTTTTTAAGAGGTCGGCAAGGATGAATTCTAGAATAAGGCCATGGATGAAGAATTTGACCAAAAAGAGAAGAATGACACTTGAGAATTGGTTTCATTACCAAATAATAAGAATGTGATTGGCACAAAGTGGGTTTTCAGAAATAAATTGAATGAATATGGATAGGTTACAATGAACAAATCTAGATTGGTATGTAAAGGATACGCACAAGTTGAAGAAATCGAATTTGAAGAGAAATTTTCCCTAGATGCCAGAATGGAAGCAATCTGATTGATTTTAGCTTATGCATGCTCCAAGAATATTAAAGTGTATCAGATGGACGTAAAATTATCTTTTTTGAATGGGGAGCTTGAAGAAGAATTCTACATTGAACAATCAAAAGGATTTCAGTTGTTAGAGAATGCATATTATGTGTGTAAATTGAAGAAGGCCTTGTATGGTCTAAAACAGGCTCCTAGAGCATGGTACTCTAGACTAGATAAGTATATACAATAGGAAAGGTTCAGAAAAGGAATTGCAAACAACAACCTCTACATCAAGGAAACTCAAGATAGTATTTTATTAATTGAAGTTTATGTTGATGATATTTTTTTTGGAAGTATTGATGACAGGTTAAGCCATAAATTTGCAAAGGATATGAATAATGAATTTGAAATGTCATTACTCGAAGAACTATCCTTCTTTCTGGGTCTTCAGATACATCAAAGCAACCGATGAATTTTTATTTCTCAAACTAAGTATATCAGATAATTGCTAAAGAGGTTCGCAATGAAAGATTGCAAACCAATTACCACTCCTATGCAAACCAGTTGCAAGTTGAAAAAAATATGACGATTCAAAGTCTACATATCAGAGGAAATGTAGGTCAATGATTGGTAGCTTACTATATGTGACAACATCTAGACCAGATGTAATGCAGGCAGTTGGATAGGTGGCATGATTTCAAACAACACCAAGGGAATCACATGTATTAGCAGTGAAGATGATTTTCAAATATCTCAAAGGAGTGGAAAAGTTTGGGTTATGGTATTCAAATTGAAAGGATCTATCACTTATTGCCTACACAGATGCAGATTGGGTAGGTTGCATTGATGACAGACAAAGCACCAGTGGAGAAATGTTCTACTTGGGTGAGTTTTTAGTATCTTGGCTAAGAAAGAAACAATCATTAGTATCTTTATCTGCAGCCGAAGAAGAGTATATTGCAGCAACAGGATGTTGTAATCAGGTTCTATGGATGAAACAGACTTTGAAAAATATATAGGTTGTGTATGATGAGACCATTCCAATCTATTGTGATAATACAAGCGCCATCATTATCTCAAAGAACCCAATGATGCACTCCAAGTCGAAGCACATTCTAACAAAGTATTACTTTCTATGGGAACAAGTTGTAGAGAAAAACATCAGAGTTGAATATGTGGGCTCAAAAGAACAAGTGGTAAACATCTTTACAAATCCTCTTCCAAGGGAAGCCTTTGAGTATCTTTGCTAGAGACTTAGAGTAATTTCTACTCCAAAATGAATGCTTTTGAATGCTTATCTTATATGTCTTAGATTTACACAAGGAAGCACCATAAAGAGGACAGTTCAGGTTGAGATATCAGTTTGAGGAAGAGTTCAGTCGGGGGGAGCAACCCCGGATGGAAAGATACCTTTTCCATTGATAACAAAGGGGGGGAGAGTTATCAGATGCAAAGGTAAATGCTTGGAGAAAGAGCACAGAGGCATGGTTCCAGGGGGAGCAATGGTCACATGGGGATCATGAGTGATATGACTTAAGTATTGTATCAGAGTGTTGCCATCAATGCCAAAGGGGGAGATTGTTGATTATATGGGTTGGGTGTCATTGATTTCAACCATTGAAGAAAGTCCTGTAGCGAATTCCGGTAGCACAAAGGTTTGGGTAATGGACCCAAGTTTGTTTGATGTATAATGATATGAGTTTTAATATATTTGAAGGTAAGACTATTCTAGATGGATAGTAGATGTCATTCCATTTCCGGTGGTATGTGGAACGTCACATAACTCCTCACGATTAGATATTTATGGTCATGTGAAGTTGCAGAACCCTCATGAGTCATATAGAAGCCCCAAAAGGTCAAAATAGTCAAAGTGGTTGCAAAGAAGAAACTATTTAAATAATAAAGTGAAGTGATGAGTGTACTATAAGTCAAAGTGGATACAAAATAAATTATTTAAATAACAAATTAATGGAGAAATTACCAAGTGGACAAGTGGTTAGAAGTGGGTTAGCACTAAAATAAGGAAAGTGGTTTAAGATGGTTAGAAGGTAACCCCTTGAGGAAACTACATAAAAGTATAAATAAGAGGCAAGGGTCTCTCATTTTAATTACACTTGATCATATTGAATATCTACAACTGACTGAGGTACCAAAGAATATCTAAGACGAATTTCAGAGGGAAGGTGAAGTAAAGAAGGTTGAAATTCAAGGGAGGATAAATTCTTTTGATGATGTTTTCTAAGGTATGTTATTTACAGGTCATCTCACCATTTTCGCAATAAATGTTTTTCTAGAATGATTCAGACCATGAAATCTAGAGGCCATTGAGGAAACATATCCAAGTAGTAGTGATAAAATTTTTAGCTTGTGAGTCGTTGTATTTTGGAGTTACACTCTGTGGAAAATAGGGTTTGTGGTTAGTCCTGAAACTGGTCTAAAACAAGTGTTTTGGGTAAAAACGTCATAACTTCTTCATAACAGATCCAAATTCAATAAGACCAAATGTATTGGTTATAAGGAAGTCTGTAGTATTTTTTGTACCATTTTCATATCCATACAACAAATATTTCATGCGGGGCACGCTCTACAATTTCTCTCTCTAGAATAAGCCAAAATTCAACAAGGTATGTCGTTTTCTCTATAACTCCTTTTTTGAGAGGTTCCAAGCAGTGAAACCTGGAGGGATTGCATAAACGAAACTGAAGAACATTTTGTACTATTTTCAGATCTTTATTCATTACAGGTACATAGTTATGATTATTTCAAGTTAGGCTTGTTGACTAATCCAAAATTAGTCATGTGAGACTAAAGTAAAGTTTGATGAAAATTCCAGTCTCTTGTTGTTAAAGTTAAGGAAGGTTTGCAGGTATGTGATCATATACACCAAGTCTATTACAGAGTTACAAATCAGATTTGGATGATGAAATTGATGAGGGTTTTTGGTTGAGGTACATGTTGGGTACATGGTTGAGACAATTAGTTGATGAGTTAGCACATACGTGAGGTGTATAGTTATTGATGTTGGTACATCTTGATGAGTCGTATTTTATGTGTATTTGATGCATTATTGGTACATATTTGGTACATGGTTGATGCACTCGTTGATGGTACAGGTTGAGGTACAGGTTGGTGCATGGTTGATGCACTTTCTTATGGTACATGTTGATTACAGGTTGTTTGGTATAGGTTGTTTTGTCCAGGTTTTTTGGTACAGGTTTACAGCAATATATCTCACAGTGATAGTGTGACAATGGTTCCATCATTCTACTTATATTTCAGTGTAGTTGGATGAGGCAAGAACAGGTGGTTGTATCCACCTTCTGGTTGTAGTCGTAGAGTATATGGGGTTGTAGCCTCCTTCTGGTTGTAGCCAGAGAATTGGGGATTTGGAGCTTCCCTCAGGTTTTAGCCTAAGAAACTAGGGGGTTGAAGCCTCATTCCAGTTACATATGGAAAAAAAAGAAGAAGTTGGTGCTTCTAATGAATGTAATTCTTAAAGACATATAAGAAAAAACTGTCTGTGGTTTTCTCCTACTTTGGGTTTCCATGTAAAAACATTGGTGTAATGTGTATGTGTATGATTGCTCATTTGTTCATTGTTTATTTACTCTCAAACTATTGGATGATCATGCTAAATTGATATAACACTTGCATTTTATGGTTAAAAATGATTAAATTGCTCTATTATTGATTCACCCCCCCCTTAGTAATCCAACAATTGGTTTTAGAGCAGGTTCATTCAGAAATCAGTTTAACCACTGAAAGGTAGATCATGGAGAGCAACAACATGTATAAAAATAGAATACCACAATTTGATGGACAAAAGTATGCATTATGGAGAAGAAGGATGAAAACATATATATAGGCATAGGGATGAAATTTGGCAATCAGTAGTAGAAGGACACAAAGAAATAGGAGTTCCACCAATAAGTAAAAAAGCAATGAAACTTAGTCAAAATAATTCCAAAGCCACAAATGCACTTTTGAATGGTCTTGGGGAATAGGTACATACCAAAGTTGTACATTATAAATCTACTCAAGAGATTTGGTACAAACTTCAAAATATTTATGAAGGAGATTCAAAAGTCAAAGCAACAAAAATTCAAACTTATAGAGGTCAATTCGAACAACTAAAGATGAAGGAAGATGATAATATTGCAACTTACTTCTTACGATTCGATGAAAAAGTAAATGCAATCATAGGATTGGGAGAAGAAATTGAAGAATATGTAATTATTCAAAAGGTACTAATATCTCTTCCTATGAGATTTGATCCTAAGATATCAACACTAGAAGAAAGAGCAGATCTAGACTCAATAATTGTGGACGAACTACATGGAATCTTCGCAGCATATGAAATGAGAATTGAACATGAAAATCCAGATATAAAAGAAGCATCTTTCAAAGCATCTACAAGGTCAAAGCAAAAGGAACATAGCAACATCAGTGAATTCTCAGAAGATGATGAAGAAAGAGTGGACACTTTTGTCAGAAGATTGAACAAGGGAACCAACGACAGATATTGTGATGGTATTGGTCATTTTTCTAACAAATGTCCCCATAAGAAAAACAAGAGGAATGATGAAGATTACTCAAATAGAAAAAAAACATATAAAGGAAAAAGAACCAAAAAGAAAGCTTTCAAGAAAAGCTTATGCACCAAAGAAGACATCTCCTCATCATATGAAGATGAAGTCAGTGACAGTGAGAAAGAAGATTTCTATTCATGGCAGTAAAAGAATCTGATAAAGAAGACACCGAAGAAGAATATGAAGAGTCAAAAGTTGACTATCGAAAAGAATTGTTGAGTGTCATAGAAGTTATAAGAAGAGAAAATAAGAAAAACAAGAAGCTACAAGCAAAACTAAATAAGAAAGAAGACAACCAGGAACTAGAACTAATGATCATGAAATTGAAGGTTCAAATAGAAGAAGATAAAAGAATTGAAGAAGCAATCAAAGAACAACTAGAAGAAGGAGACAAGATCATTGGAAATTTGGAAGAAGATATTGTCACATTGAGAAAGGATCTTCAAAAGAAAAATATGCAGAACAGATCAAAAGTTTTGGATGACATTATTAGCAGTCAAAAGCCTCATCATGAAAATTTTGGACTTGGATAAAATCAAACAGAAAAGGGACCAAGCTCCAAAACAACAGAACAAGAAACATATCCAAAAAGTTATGCAAAAACAATCAAATAGGATAGGAAGACCTACAAGGAACATTACAGGGACACTCCTCCACCAAGAAGATTCAGATTTCAGAATTAGCAACTGAAAGAAACAAATAGGCCTCATGAAGAAGATGGATTCATAAAAGTAACTCCTTTAAGAATATCTTCAAATCCCATGTATCAAACTATCTTTTTTGGTTTATGTTATGCATGCAATAATTTTGGACATAAAGTTGTAAATTGCAGAGCTAATAGGAGGAACATAAACAACTTTGAAAGTCATACACAAAATGGTTATCCAAGAAGGCCTATTGAAATACAGAGACAGAGCTACAACAGGTTTGAATCATTGAACACTGAAGTGGAATGATACAAGTGCAACAACTTTGGACACATGGCCAAAAATTGTAGAATGACAATCCCTCCTAGAGAACCACAACAGAACTACAACAATCACAAACATGAACCTAAGAAGAGAACATGGATAAGAAAGCATAATCAATATAGTTGTTATCGCTCTATAAATTCCCAGAGATTGTCAAGGTAGAAGAAATCTATCAGAGGTAACTTTATCCAACCACTTCGAAACCAGGATCTAGCCCTTCCAGTTTCATAGAGGGATCTCTCTATTTGATTTAGCTATGTTTTGATTTTTAGATATTAGGCTAGCTAAACAGAATAAGATTGGGTTTGTTTTTTTAGTAAATTGGCTGAAATAGTTTTCACGCATCCATTGGGCTATGGGTTCTGTTTTATAAAGATCGAGATCCAAATAGAAATACCAAAGATCCTTTTCACAGGGCAAGGTAATGCATTTACTGGATTCTTTAGCAATAAAGTGATGGGTAGCAGAAAAGATGAGGTTATCAGTTAAAGTAAAGAAGCAATTAAGAATTACTTTACTATAACATCAAGATATTCAAAAGTCAGAAACAAGGTATACAAAGATAAATCCTGCAACATTCGCTACTTCTAAAAGATTAGATTAGAATACAATATGATAACTGAGAGAGATAAACATTCAACACAAAAGAGGAAACATCATCAATAAATAACACATAAGAATCCTGTGAAATGTCCCTTTGTATTACTGAAAGATCTCTTGATAACAAGTTACAGTGTTTATAGCTTACAAGGTGTAAAGATCAACCCTCAGAACTTCAAAGTTTGAAGTTTTTATAATCAAAATTACAAACGAACCTGTCATTAATGATCAGGACGTGGCAGATTCTAAATCTAACTAAATAACTAACAAGATACAAAAATTTAGGAACTGTTGATTATGTGTCGAATTCATGATGTTGATTCTAGGGAAGGTCGTTGGTGAGTCACCTACATGACTTTGCCTGATCCAATTGTTGACTCAACCTGGACTCCTCATCTCCTACTCGATCAAATTTCACAGCTCTTCCCATCTTAGCTGACTGGGAATGGTGAATTTGAGTAGCCTTCGGTATATTTCATCCATCTCTGTGTACTTAGCAAAGGTCGTTTTGACAATGAAAATATACCAGATCTCATGTTGTATGTTGAGGTCTGGCTGCAAAGTCTCTAAGAATGCTTTGTCAGTTATACTGCCCTGTATTCCCAAAAACTTGGAACTGTCCATGGCCACCGAGGCCAGCTTCTATTTGTAATCAGGAAGGGTCATCAAATTATCATTTAGGACCATTAAAATGGGGAGACCTTTCTTCTACAGAGCCTCAACCTTGATAAAGAATCTTTGAACGTCGACGTCCATGTTCTGAATTTTCTCCTCCAACTGTAGCATCAGTCCTTTTTTGGTCAGCACCCTTTTTACTTCGAGGATAGTTTCAGTTTGGTCTTCGATCTTTAGGTATTCTAACTCTTCCGTGGTCTTGGAATTCAGGAACCTAATGATCTCAGTGGCTTTTGTGGGCATTTCTCCCAGCTCTCCTTTTATTTTTTTGATAGTCTGCCTGCTCCTCTGCACCAGTTCATTTTTCTCAAACATGATTTGCACCATGGGCCATATTTCATTTATGGATTTGGAGATATCCATCCAAATATTCTCTTTGGCCTCAGCAAGTGTCTTGCCCGCCACCGTTTTCTTTTGAATCTGTTGCAATTCTTGTTTGAGCTTATCTGATGTTTTCTTCTCCATGGAGTAACTTGTTTGGTAAGAAGACTTGAGCTCCTGAAGGCTCTCAACTTCTTTTTTTAGCCTGTTGATTTCTATTTCTTGTAATTTCATCTCCTCCATGGATTTTGCTAGTTCCACTATCTTTTCTAGAGCTATCAGTGGGGTGGCTTATGGAATTTCGGCCATGGTGGTTGTTTCTACACTCGCTGTGCTGACTCCTGTGAGTGGAATTGCACTTAATGGAATGACTTCCATAGGCGTTGACCGTTCTTTTTCCTTCACCAATTTCTCCAGCTCAACTTTCATCTCTCTTAACTGTTCATTTTGCTCGATGATCAACTTGAGCATCTCATCCTTCTCACCTTCTGTCTCAGCTATTTCCTTTGCCTGTGCATCTTTCATGGGTGGTAGTTTTAGTTTTTTCCTCAGAGATGCTATATCAACATTCTTCTTTTTGAGCATCTCTTCAACTACTTTCACATTTGAGGAGTCATACCTAATATTGAGGACCAATTCTTCCAAGGTTTTAATTATGTTGTCCTTTGGAAAGGATGATATCTTCTCTAACTTTAATTGTGTCTAAACATTGCTCAGAGAAACCTGTAATTTTGCAGCAGTAGTTGAAGCATTTGCCAAAGTAGAGAAAACCATTTCTCTAGTTTGCCTATGAAGATCCATCTGGTTGGCTGGCTGCACATCTTGGGTTTTGAGTTCAAACGTTGCTCTCGTGTAATCAGTGATTGCCTTAGGGTCGAGCACTTGTGCCTGCAAAAAGGCCATGTGCATCCTACCTTTCTCTGTATCAAAATCAGACAACATTTTGTGTTGTGTCGTGGACGTTTTCTTCCAAAATTGAGCATAGGTGTTGCTAGACAGCGTCTGATTCTTCTTCTAGATCATATCGTATTTCTCAAAAATACTCAATTTTGCACCTCCTTTATTCGGCTAGTCGACTAGTGAAGTATCAGTTGGCTTCTTGGATGAAAAGGTAGACATGATCTGTGGTTTCTTGCGATAAGAGGTGAATGATCACCTTTCATAAATGTAGTAGAACGGGTTTCCTTTTCACTAGTTGTGTCAGTCGTGTGATTGACTTTTTTCCTTTTGGTGTGTATCTGGAAATCCTTAGCCGAGACTTCTGTGAATGAATGAGAAGTTTCCTTTCTAGGCCTTTTCTCCTTTGGTAACTATGGTATGGTTGTTTGTGAGATAGTAACTGAAGGATCCTGTTGTTCTACCTCTTCCAGAGTGTTCAACTCCCACTCCGTTTGATTTATGAACCTTTCTATCTTGGGCTTGGGTGTATGAATATATGGGATATTCTTGTTCTTCACTCTCATCTCCATGATGATCTCACACGGATCGTAGTGCCATAGGAAACTTGTGTCGAACTTCATTTCTTTCAAGATATTATCAGCCTCTTCCCCGACAGCTTGGCTATTGCAGATGGAATATCCAATCTGCCCCTTAATCCTCAACTGCTAGTTCTTCTTCAGTGACACAAAGTGTATGTCATCGTAATTTATCATTTGTCTTATATACTCCAGGGAAAATATCCTCATCAGTAAATACTTGGGCAATTTGTATGGAGCTAACTTGCAACCATATATTCTGACCTCTGTGTGATTTTGGTATAGGTACCAATCTCCCATCTTTGCAAGGTCCGAGAGGTGTAAAATTCTCTGGATCTCTTTGTTTATCCTTGGCTTTGGCCTGCCACTGAGCCTGCTCACAAATGGATGATAAAGCTGCTCTATGAACTGTTCGTAACTGAATTTTGTGGATTTCCTTCTGAATAGTGAAGTCCAAGATGTTACCGCTTGTGGTTTCCCATCCTTGTCCATCTTCTGCATCAAGAAAGAAAACCTTTCTGCTTGAAAAAAGGTGAACATGTTAGCCAGTATTGAGGAATATCAGAACATGCTCTCTGTGGTGAATTTTGAAAACTGATCATTGATTTTCTCTACCAAGAAAGTGTTGTAGTCGAACTGGATGATGGCCCTTTCCTCAGCAGAGAAAATTTATAGGAAACCCAATATAGGTTCATCCACCCATTTGTCCGAAAAGTAACCAAGCAGACAACAAAGCGACAAAATGACTTGGTTTCCCTTTTCTAAGAACAGGGAGGAATGGTACGAGGGGGGTTTTCTTGGGGATTTGAGCATCTTGTGGGAGAAACAATTCAAAAATTTGGGTTCTCTGAGGGAAAGACAAGTTCTAGTACAATTCTGTCAAGATTTCCAGGTTGAAAGGGGAGGCGGATTTGGTTCTAGGTATCCGCATCATATGATCGATGGCCTCTAGTGTGATGAAGAATAGAGTTTCTCCAGATGAGGAAACTATGGCTCTCTGGTCAGTGAGGTAATGAGCCTGGCACTTGAGGGTGAATTCAGGGAAATGATGGACTTGGGGAAAAGGATACAGGGGAAGATTAGACTCCCAGATCCCGATTTCATCACTCTGATATATGAAGGTATATTTAAACCATGAATGCAACTCTGTGAAATCAAATTCGCACCTTGTCTCTGAGATTAAATAATCTTTGTCGGACAATGGGATCCTGTCGAGGTCGACAGGAGGTGGGAGGAAAGGATTTTCCTCGGCTTCTGATTTCTTGGACTTTGGTGCAATCACTGTGAAGAGTACCTGCAATGTAAACAAAATCATTAGTGGTAATGCCTGTGGATGGGTTGATGACTTAATCAAAGAGGGGAAAGAAAAATTTCTGGTTTGTGGGTAAGATGAGCAGTGTGCGAATGAAAGAGCAGGGCTAGTTTTGAGTAAATGGGTATCCATTGGGTGCGGGGGACAAATCAACAGGCTAACAGATATGTTAGCCTATAGAAAATGGCCAACAAATCATTTGGAGTGTGAGATGGCAGGTGAAGGATGGGTGACGAGTGTGACCGGGTGACATGGGGGGAGTTGATTGGATAACAACAATGGTGAAGGTGTTAGCGTCGGAAGTCACTCATGGATTTCTTGCAGGAGCAGAGCCCGACACCCATAAGTTTATGTCACGATAGTTTTAAAAGGAAGATCAAATGGAGGTAAAGACTCAAGGAAGTATCATTCTAACTCAGGGACTGGGTCTAGCATGTATGGGACAAAGGAGGTCTTGATCTAACTTCAGCCAGTGGTTTGATTAAAAGGTGGACAGGTAGAAGAATCGGTAGGAGGGGTGAAAAAACTACTTTGGGCAACAAGCTTTCGGCAGCATGTAGAAGAAAGAATCTGAATGCAAGATCTTCTTGGTTCAGGGTCTCGAGAAACTGAAGGGGGACTTGACTGGATCCTCCAATTCCAAGTCGCTCAGCGCTGGGAAAAATCACAAGGACTAATCAGAGACAACGTAACTATTACAGTGATCCATTACAACATCATCCTATAACAGCTACAACTCAACTGAATCCTCCAATTCTAAGCTGCTCTAACACAGTGTAAGCAGAGATGTGAAAGAAACTGGCATCCATAAGGCAAGAAGTCTCAAAAGTTCATGCATAACCAGAATAACAGTGCTTCATTAAAACTTTACAACCAGGAGCTTTGCTTAACCATCGATCCTTCAAAAATTTCAAAGGTTGAGTCTATATACTCAGGAAAATTCACCTCACAGAGGTGTGCCCAGTCACCCAAGGCTTGATGTCTCTTTAGTCAAACTCATACTGATATCTTTCTTTAAGTGTCATCTTAACTATGCATGGCTCCTGTAAGGAGGGTAGCTGAGCCATTAAGTGCTGGGCTAGCGTGCATTGACTTATCTGTCGAGTTGAGGACTTCGACATGGCATCTTTGAAAAAATCAATACACAGGACTTCTTTGGGCAGACGACCTGCCAAACCCTCCATCCCCTCACTTAATGAATGAAAGGAGGTTTCAACCACCCGCTCTTGTTGTTATTTATTACAGGCAAGAAACAGTATGGAGATCGGATCCGATGGTGCTTGGAGGCCACGACGATCCTCTCTATAACTGAACTCAGCACTTCGGCTTTCTTCACGCAGCTCCTCTCATTTTCCAAGTGACCACAGACTGTGACCACGTGCCTATTCCCATGGCACTTTTTGGCATTCGCGAATATGAAGGGGATGATTCTTGTTGATCAAAATCGCGATCCGCGATATGCCGAGACGACTCAATCTGTTGCCATGCATCTCTTTGAGATCTGACGGTCTTGAACTCACCTGACGCTGTCGTGGGCCCCGGTCTGGGACTTTCCCAGCATCTTGTGCATCGTAAAATAATGGAGTCACCTTTTGTGCCTTAGAGTCGCGAGAGGCGAAATGTCGAGATGGCTCAATTTGCCGCCAGGTGTCCCCTTTGGGATGGATGGCTGAAAACACTTCGTGAGACCGCGGGCCCCAGTTTCTATGCTTTCGGCGCTATCGGGATTCGGGGTTTCGCGATGTTTATCAACACGAAACTCTCACCCCATGAACCCCCGATCGCAGAAACGCCGACATGACCAGATCTCGTGCCACGTGCCCTTTGGGATGAGCAGTTGTCATCCATTCCTGAACATGCTATGGGTGCCATCCATGTGCTAACCTTGGCGCAGCTTTGCTGATCGCAATTTCCCGCTCACCGCTGATTTGATTCTTTGGATACATCCTGGACGTTGAAATCAGAGCACTCGCTCACTTGACCTGGGCCCAAAATGGATATCTTTGTGTGCTACGCTTGGGCACTTATCGCAATCCCACAGACCTGCGTACCTTTGTGCCCCGATACCACAATTGTTACTAACATTAGGCCCCATGGGGGATAGAGTCGTCCCTGTGATGCTCTAAGGACTCATTTTGTAGTTCCAGTGCCTCGCTATTGGGCTATGGAGTCATTATTAGGCCACAAAAATAAAAAAATGAAAACGAACTAAGAAACAAAAAGGACAATATTTACAAACAAAGGAGCCATCTGAGACTCAAACAAAACATTTCTTCAGAAAATGCCCATTCATTGGGCTGCTGAAAACTTCTTCACCTTCCAAACCTCGCAACCTATACGTGTTATTTGAGTTAGTCTCAGATATTCTGAAAGGCCCAATCCATAGGGCTTCAAATTTGTTGTGTTTGCCCTTATCTTGTTTAGGAGCATCCCATTTCAGCACCAGGTCTCCTATCTGGAACCGCTCCTTCTTGGCCTTCTTATCGAAGACCTGCTTGATCTTTTGTTGATGGTCCTAAATCCTATCCACTGTCTGCTCCCTAGCCTGTTGGACCTCTACTAGCTGATGAATCCTTCTGATCATGTCATTGGGCTCTTCTTGATAATCCTGGAAGAATTTCGCCACGGGAATGGCCAGCTGAGAAGGGAAGACAGCTTCGGCTCCGTAGACTAACTGGAAAGGGGAG
This sequence comes from Picea mariana, assembly GCA_032191745.1. Lineage (NCBI taxonomy): Eukaryota > Viridiplantae > Streptophyta > Pinopsida > Pinales > Pinaceae > Picea > Picea mariana. The sequence continues at coordinate 57,977 of JASDQU010108804.1, forward strand.
AGACCTATAGATCTTTTTGTAGTCACCCGATCGGCCCATAGGGTGAATTTTAGCTTTGAATTCCAAGCCCTTTTGTTGTCTTCCATCAACCTTTTGATGATCCTTATCAGGCTTTTGTTGGAGGATTCCGCTATACCATTGCCCTGTGGATAATATGGGGTGGAGTGAATCAATTTGATCCTGAACTGTTCACAGAACTTGGCTAGTGGTTTAGACCCAAAAGCGGCTGCATTATCAGTGACAATCTGATTTGGGCAGCCGAACCTTGTGATGAGGTCCTCCAAGAATCCAATGATTACCTTGTGGGAAGTACTCTTGGTGGGGATAGCTTCAATCCACTTGGTAAAGAAATATGTAGCAGTCAGGATCCACCTGTGTTGCCCACTGGAGGCAGGGTGAATTTCTCCAATGAAATCTAGGCCCCATTGATGGAAAGGCCCTGAAACCACCACTGGATTTAACGGCAGAGACCTGAGCTACTGCTTTCTTGCAAATTTTCGACATTTGATGCAGGCTCTGACCCTTTTGCAGACTTCAGTGAACACGGTAGGCTAGTAGTACCCAGCCCAGAGGATTTTGTGGGCTGTGGCTTTCCAGAAATGGTGCCCTCCACACAGGTTGCTATGAAATTCAGCCACGATCATTTTGGCCTCTTGTGGACTCATGCATTTTAAAAGCACCCCCAGGGGGTCTTTCCAATACAACATTTGATCGATCAGGCAGTATCTGACTGCCTTGAGCTTCAAAGCTCTTGCTTTGTTCCTTTCCAGGCTGTCTGGGGGCCACAACTCTTGCAGAAAGTATATGACATCCTTATACCAAGGGCATTGAGATAATGGGGGATCGCTTTGAGGGTCCATTTCAGATAGCCAACTTTGTGGAATTCCTGAGCATTCGCTTATGAAACTTATCCCCAAAGCTTGGTAGTTTGTTTCAGCCAACAGTTTGGCTAAACCTTGACCTTTGATCAATTTGGTGGGCCTTATTTCTAGGTTGAATTCCAGGATTTTGGCTATCCATTTACTCCTTCTTCCGTCTATGTCAGGATGAATAAGAATGTCTTTAATAGCAGCTAAGGGGACATAGGCGATGATCTTTGACTGCAGGATGTAGGTTCTAAAAGCTTTGAGAGCTTTTACTAGAGCATAAGCCTGCTTCTCCATAGTGTCATACCTGACTTCAGCATCCCTCAATGTTCGGCTGAAATAAGCAACAGGCTGCTCTAGCCCAATGTCGTTTGTCTATAATAGAACAACGGCCACTGTGTCAAGTGAGGCAAAGGAGAAAATAAGGAAATCCTTTGAGTAGTCGGGACTGATAAGCACATGAGCTTCAGTCAGGGCCTTCTTTATTTGTTCAAAGGAATGTCGCAATTGAGGGGTCCACCTTACTTCATTCTCTTTCTTCAACATGGTTGTTATAAGCTTTACCTCCTCAGCAAAGTTAGGCACAAACCTCCTCAGAAAATTAATTTTACCGAGGAAAGATTGGACCTCCTTCTTGGACCTTGGGATTGATAAGACTTGTATCGCCTCAACTCTGCTGGTGTGAATTCTGACTCCTTCTGCTGATACTATGTGGCCTAGTAACTTTCCCTCCTGCATGGCGAACAAAGATTTCTTGGGGTTTAATGAAATGCCAAACTTTCTGCATTTCAAGAAAACCTTCCTGAGATGGCGACGATGTTCCTTATCAGATTTTGAAAACACTGTGATGTCATCCAGATAAACGACCACAAATTTATCCTTTTCCCCGATGAAAGCTATATCCATGGCACGCTGGAATGTTTCCCCTGCATTCATTAGTCCAAATGGAATTTTGGCATACATGAATGTGCCCCATGGAGTGGTGAATGTTGTCTTTTCCCTATCCTCAGGCAGAACAGAGATTTGATTGTAGCCAGAGAAACCATCAATCATGGACATCCTGGAAGCCCCTGTTACCCTCTGCAGCATATGTTCCATCTTTGGCAAGGGGTAGTTATCCTTTCGTGAGCTCCTGTTCAGGTTTTTGAAGTCTACATAGAGTCGGATCTCTCCATTCTTTTTCCTTACTAGCACCAAGTTGGCCACCCACTCTGAATATCTCAGTGGCACAATGATCTGAGCCTGAAGCAGCTTCTTCACTTCCCTCTCCATGATAGGCAATAGCATAGGATTGATCTACCTCAGCTTCTGCCTAAATGGATTTGCTTCCTCTTTTAATGGGATTTTATGCTCAATGATAGAGGTGTCATAGGTTTTGAGGTCTTCGTAGGTCCAGGCAAACACATCAGCAAATTCCCTCAAAAGTCCAATGTATTTGGACCTCTACTCCTTTGTTAGAATTCTTGACAATTTGATAAGCTAGGGCTCATTCTCGGTCCCAATGTTGCACTAAATAGTACCAGTGTCATCCTCTGAGACCTCTCCTCTTAATGATACATCATTTCTATCAAAGAGCCTTTCCAAAGGAACCAGTCCCCTTGGAATATGATTGCTGGGCAGCTGTATAATGTTACGCTCTACAATATTATTCAGAAAAGTACCCCCATCAAGCTTTTCTTCAGAGAGAGAGTCTTGGTCAATGTGCATCTCTAAAAATTCTTCGACAGTCTCCAAGAACTTCTTGATCTCAAGATCATCCTCGAATACCTTCCAATGTTTGGTGTTTTCAGGTATGGAGGGCCTGTATTTCACTTATACATCATATCTACATTTAGGTGGAAAGGGTACTTTGAAATTACTTGCTGATGTAGCCAAGGAATCTGCCATCGTGTTCTCCTCTCTTGGGATGAAAGAAATGTTAAACGCCAAGAAGAAACTGTCAACTAGGTCCCATACCTCATTTCTGTAGCTTCTGAGTCGAGGATGCTTAGCCTGATAGGCGTTTCTGATCTGTTGGACCACCAACTCTGCATCTCCGAACACTACCACCTCCTGAATTCCCATTTCCCTTGTGGATCTTAACCCCAGGACAATAGCTTCATACTCTGCCACATTATTGGTAGCTTCAAATTCTAATTTGTATGATAGAGATATGGTTTCTTGAGTAGGTGACACAAAGACCACCCCAGCTCCAGCGTCTTCTCTGGAAGAGGCTCCATCAAAGAACATTTTCCAGACAGGGGTGATGGAGGGAGAAAATTTAGGGGAAATGGTGGACTGCTTTATGAGTTTGAGAGGAGGCTCGGGGGCATGGGTGATCTGTAGTAAACTGGAGCCTAAATCAGTGTCCAAGGCAAAGATAGGATGATTGGTAGGGTTGGCTTCATCGCTGATTATATAGGCCAGTTGAGATTCTCTATATAGTCTTCTATGCTCTCCTCCAAACAATGGAATGGTAGCATATGTGAGGTCCATATGCAAAGTTCCCCCTATTCTTTTTATCCAGGATCTTGATAACAACATACCGAACTTGGGGGGAACATCGGCCACTACAATATCCATGACCACACTTTTCATGGGTAGCTGAAACAGGGTCACGAACAGGTCTTTGATAACTCCTAGACGTTGAACTCTCCTGGAGTCGAAGGAATAGAGGTCATGATAGGCTTGGGTGACTTGTAGTCCTAGCTCTTCCATGACAGTTTTGGGCATGAGGTTGTGAGAAGGCCCTGAATCCATCAAGAAATTGTGCAGTACCTTGTCATGTATGTTCAAGGAAGTGTAGAAGGGGGGGACGAGTCATTCCTATCTTCTACCATAGGGCCCAGAATAACTACAGGCTTTTCATCTTGCAAATTGATGGAGTCTTTAGGAAGGCTTGAGACCTCAGAATGTAAAAGCTCAGAGAAGCGTTTCTTGAACTCCTCATGTTTAATTAATTCTGTCAGGGGGACAGGGATTCCGATTTTTTGAATTTCATGTTCGAAATTAAAAGACGATGAGATCTTTGGGATTTCTCTTATTTTGGGAACATGTTTCTGGAAAATGGGAGAGAGGGGTTGGGTCTTCTTACCTCTATGATTGTCTGCTGCTTCATTAATAGGATTCTCTATTCTAGCGAATGGCTCAGGGACATCGGGTGCCAATGTCTTCTTCTGGGACCTCAGGTCATACCTGCCTTGGCGGCTACTAGTCTTGTCTCCCTTGCTCAGCTCATTTAGCTGGTTGTCCATGAGAGATTCCTCATATGTTGATTGAGTGAGGTGAGGAAAAGGAGGAGTGTCTCCGAAGCAATGGATTTCATGATCGGGCTCATTTGTTTCCCCTTCTTCTTCCTCGGCCATAAAATTGTTTTGGAAAGGGGCTTGAATCTTCTGATCTTCTCTATCTCTTCCCCTTTCCTTTTGCACAGTCGGGAAAGTAATAGGGTTTGGCCTCCTGAAACCTCCTTTATTTTCGGCATTTTGAGGGCCCTTGTATGATTGCCTCCCCTCCACCTTCATTCTCTCCATCTTTGTAGATAGAGACTTCACCATTTTGGTCAGCTCATCCACTTGAGGGTGAGGCACCGATGGGCTAGAAGCTGAGGCTTCGGATCTTCCCTTTCTTTTATCTGCGTCGGCCTTGTTCCTCAGTCTGTCAACTGCTAATACATTGGATTCCACTTCTATGGACGCATCTTGCATTTGAGCTAAGGAGGTGGCTCTTCTTTCTCTCAATAACAGACAGAAATTGGGGCCGAATGCACTAGCATAATAAATCTTGGCCGAGGCTTCTGAAGGCTTTATTTCGGCAGGAATTTTATTATACATCTTATTGAATATTTTGGAGAAGTCAGAGATAGACTCTCCATCCACCTTCTTCAAAGACCCGAACTCTGTCATGTAATACATGAAATCCTTCCTGTCTCCCCA